>JAKSZP010001779.1:0-73954 GCA_022478985.1 Massospora cicadina
ATCTCCCTTTCTGCTGGCACTCACACCTCGGTTAAACTATTTTATCTGGTATTTAATAATGTGCCTCTATGAGATTCTGGCTCATCGCAGTTATTGACAGAAATCCTCTCTAGTTTCATATCCGTCATACCAGCAGCAGTGCCTTTGGCATTCTTTTTTGCTGTCCAGGTGCTCTGACACTTAGGCTGGCAGGCCAGTATATTTATAACTTGCTATTTGCCTGACATAATTGACCAACCATTATTCCTAACCATTTCCGCCTTTCTTATAGATATCGGCGTAGCAATGGCCCCTTCTTTTCAACTAAACCAGGTTGTTGGGATAGGATAACTGAGGGTAATAGTTCCTATGAAGCATACCAAAATGGATGGGTTAAAATGTCCTGCAACGAGTAGACAGCGAGGAGTTCCAGAAATCTAAACGTAGGGGCTGGTAATTTGCTATAAGCTTGGGAATAGGTGACGAGGGACCTATTGTACTAAAAATGTGAAGTTGATGACCGGAGAGGAGCTTGCTGTACAGAGGCTCTAGAAATAAGTAAAATTAAGATCAAACTGGAGATAAACGTAACTTTATTTAAGAAAAGGAGTGGGTATTTATAGGCTGTATTTTCCTTCTAGTCCTTTCAGGGTAGCGACGTCCTCCACTGGCAAGATCTTCAGCACCCTGACGTTGATCAGGGGGGAGTCGAGGCAGGCTTTCCTTTGACAAGTTGATTAGGGAACGGAAAATAATGCTCTGTGAGAGGAAATCTTGAAGAGGTATCAGAGGTAGGAAAATTTGAATTGAATTGAGTGGTAGCAGGTCAAATCCCAACAACACCCCCCTCAAGATCTTGCTGAGGAGGATAGTACTTGTGCAGAAAATGGCTATGGATGCAATTAACTACAGTGACAGTACCAGTAGCAGCGATAGAGTATTCAGGCCCCCTACAGTGTATCACCCAATAAAAACCAGACCAAATGGTGGCAAGTTTACGGGTCCTACCCCCAGGGCGATGGTGGTAAAACAAGACTAGATCTTCTAAAGAGTCTTCAGGGAGCGCAGGTCGGCGCTCATTGGCTTAAACCCCTTTTCTAAAACATGGTAGCTTTTATAGGTCCATTAGCCATAGCTAGTAGACGTATTATCTCATCAGTTAGCCGTCGCAGGGTAAGCTCTACATTGCTTAAATTAGCTGATTTGAGGATAGGATGAAGGCTGGAAGGCAAAAGTGGCTCGCGCCCATATAGGGCTTGGAAAGGGGACATCTTAATCATCCTGTGATAGCTAACTCAGTAGGCTAATAAGGCACTAGGGAGAAAATCATTCCAAAGCACAGGGTCTGAAGCAGCTAACTTTCGTAGAATGGAAATTAAAGTACCATTAGCACGCTCTACAGCGCCATTAGTGGCAGGGTGATATGGTGTAGTGAATAGATGCTTTATAACTAGCAAAGAAGTTAATTACTGGACTATAGAAGGTAATTTGTTCCCATTGTCTGATAAAAGTACCCGCAGAAAACCATAATGACCCTAAACGGCTGAGAAGATGAGGATGAACCTGTACAGAAGATGTTGGCCTGGCACTCCTGTAACACAAAAGTAGAAAACGGAAAATTGTATAAACAATTGGGGGTGAAGTAGTTGCCTTACCTATGACCCTTGGAATGTGTACCTGTCATCCTGGAAGCTCATTCAACTTTAGGCCATGAAGGAGCAAAGAAAACCTATGAGTGGATAAAGGATTGGTACTTCTGGGAAGGAATCATGGAAGCTATCATCGAAGTCTTGGATGCTTGCCTTATGTGTAAGAAGCAGTCTTGATTCAAGACTAGATATCAATATCAGCCAACTACCCCACAGCAGCCATTCCATACAATAAGCTTGGACGTAGTAGGGCTGCTCCCTCAAGCTACAGGTGGAAACAAATACATTTTGGTAGGCATCAACCACTTCACGAAGTGGGTTGAAGCTGTGGCGTTGCCAGCCCAAACTGCTAAGGCTACTGCCACCTTTCTTCACCAAAATATTTTCACTTGACACGGGTGCCCTCAAGTACTACTCTGTGATAACGGGAAAATTTTTAAATCCAGAGTAGTCAAAACTTTAGCTGCTTCTATGGGAGCCCAGCAACTGTTTTCAGCTCCATATAACCCCTCAACCAATGGTACAGTAGAGCGAGCCAATGGTACTCTGGTTTCAATATTACAGAAAATGGCTTCATCTGATCCCCTTCATTGGGATCGATATCTCCCAAGCGCGCTTATGGCTTACCAAATTAGCTATCACCGGATTTTGAAAATGTCCCCTTTCCAAGCTTTGTATGGCAGGGAACCAGGCATACCTGCTCTTCTAGCTAAGGATGTCTTCTCTAGAGGAGAGGAGCCTGAGAAAGCCATGCAAAGGTTAGCTAACCGCATCATTCAGCTTCAATCAGAGGCTTATGACCAACCTAGCTAAAACGGTTACTAAAGAAGGCCAAGCTGCAAATGAGCTCCGTGCTCCCCTACCCTCATTCCAAGTGTCAGATAAGGTTTTATATTACCACAATTGCATAACTCCACAAAGTGGCAAACTTGGATCAATCTGGGAGGGGCCATTCACCATCACATATAAGAGTAAATTAGTATTCTATAAAGTCTCTGGCCACTGGAATTATCATAAACTGGGTACATTGTCGCTTCCTATGACCCTACACCCCTCCCAACATTCTTGAGGGGGGCAATGTCAGACATTCACTTTCTCAACCTAGGAGAAAGAATGTTGGAGGTATGAGTGCTTCTGAATCTGCTACCATGATTGGCCCATCACCTGCCCAAACTTTCAATAATATTGTAGTTATTAATGATATGAGTACAAAAGGTGAAAAGACCCTAGTGGATTCTCAGTGGAATCCTGACTATTGGATAAATAAGGATTATAATCAAAATTAGCCTAAAAAGGTAAAAACTAATAATATGATTACTCCGACTTCTCAGCTGAATCTGAGGTGTTCAGTATTGCACAGATACAAACCTCAGCGAGGTGAAAAGATTTTACCCATTGATGATTGGGTGCAAATGAACAAATCATTACCACTCAGATCTGAACCCTCCCAAGGTGCGACAATTCTACTCAACGATGATAGGGTAAGGATTAGCCAATCATTACCACATGAGTCAGCTCACCACCGAGGTGAAAAGATTTTACTCAAAAATGATCAGATACAATAATCAAATCATTACCACACGGATCAGTTTTTCCTCAAAAAAATTTTATCTTTGATCTGATAGTCTGAAAACCTATATTCCCTAATTTGGAGGACTGAGCTTTGTATTCTTTTGCCTTGAATATTGATGGTCACAAAATCTGAACTAGTTTAAATAGGAAAAACTAGTATTGAGAAAAGGACCTTTTCTGGTTTTGCCCTGCCTGTATAATAAAAAACATAGAAAACCTTGATAAGTGTTATTTCATACTTTTATTGAAAAGTAAATATCTCACTTTATTAAAATTATTTGTGGCATCCATTGGCGGATCCCACAACCACCAATGACCAACCTGACCTCTGTACATGACTCAATTCACAACCCACATAATGCTAAACCTCATACCCGTGGGTCAGGCAGCCAGAAATGAGGATAGTGACTACAAATGCTTGGGGGATGGTGAGCATACAAATGTGGAGGAGGAAAATGCACCACTTGAAAACTAATAATAATATTGACCTAATTTTTATTTCAGAAACACAAGCTGGTAACCAAAAAAATGGTGCCAACCTTGAACCAAGATGTGAAAACCCATCCATGGTCCCACCAGGTAGGCTACCAAGCCCTATGGATGGACCACGTGGCAATAGTTGCAATAGACAAGAAAATAGACCTGGAATTTGTGGAAGAAACTCACACCAGTAGGATTGTGATAGTGATAGCTACAAACAGAGAAACTGGTAGGAGCATATGGGCGGTAGCAGTCTATACCCCGCTGAAGCTCCACAAAAACTGTATTTTTTGGGGTTTCTTAGCGGAAGTGCCATCTGAAGTGACAACCATAATAGCAGGCGACCTGAACTTCTGGATGAATGCGAGTTGGGATACATACCCAATAAGAGAACGCCCCAACAGTAAAGCTGATGAGATGCTTGATTACCTAGCTAAATTGGGGATGTGCCTAACAATTGATGAAGAGGATGACAACCTGGCCAATCTAATGTGGTGGACATATGATGCCGCTGGATCCCCACTGTCAGGATCATGGTTAGACTACATCCTCATATCATCAGACCTCAGGCCAATGACGTCCAACAGCGAGGTTGCATAAATGCCAAAAGTGACCACATGGTCATCCAGGTGGAGATTGTCCTTGAAAAACCTCCAAGGAACCATGAGTGGCAATTGGCACCAGCCACGTTGAGGAATGGGGATTGGCGCCAAATGGTAGATGTGGGACTGGATCAGCTAATAGCGCATCTGGACAACCACCTGGAGCTAGACCTGCTAGAAAGATGGACCCAGATCAAAACAAAGATGAAACATGATAGTATGAAGTTTGAAAAAGCGACCTCCTACAAGTGAACAGCTGCCATGAAGCAACTGAAGTCTAAATTAGAAATCCTGAGGCTCACCCGCCAGGACAGCTAGGACTGGTGGAGTGAGTACTGAACAACGCACAAAAAAATTGGGCTATAATGATTAAACAAGACTCAGAGAGATGGACCTTTGCAACTTACCAATATCAGAGCTTAGTGGGGATGATGACAAAAGAGGGCCTTAAACACCTTAAGGAAATCTGAACTAAGGCTAGGGTACAGGAAGTGGAGACAGCGGATGAGGAAGTAACAACAGACCCCAAAAATGATCAAGCGTGAAGTTGAGCTTTTTTTGGGCAATCTCTTCTGACAGCAAGAAATGAGCAAATCGGTGACAAAAACCCTTATTGACCTGGCCAAGCTGGCACTGGGTGGCTGTACACTGGAAGACGTCACCAAGCTATCTGCCAAAATCTCTATCAATGAAGTTAAGAGGGTGCTAAAGGAGTCACCAAGAATGAAAGCACCAGGCCCCAACAATATGTGTGCAGAAATATACAGCATATTCTGAGACCGCATTGCGCCAGAGCTCAAAGCCCTCTTTAACCACTGTTTGACCCACAGCAAACAAGTTCTGGGAGGACATGAGCCCAAATTGTACTTCTGTACAAAAAAGGCCTCAGACGCCAACTTCAGAACTGGCGCCCAATTGCACTATTGAACGCCTATTATAAACTGCTCATGTGCATACTATCTAATCAGCTGATGGCAACAGTACCACGAATGCTCCATAGGGTCCAACACAGTTTCATTAAAGGCTGTAGTATATGGGACAGCATAGGTTCAGTCCAGAGCATACTCCAGGATATGAGGGGCTTCAAACAAGGATACCTTATGTTCCTCGACATGGAAAAGGTGTATGACTGAGTAGTGTGGTCATTCCTACATGAGGCATTGAAGGTAGTCAGTATCCCTGACACGTTTTGGGCATGGATAATGATGCTATACTCAGGTCTGGTAACAAAGGTTATGGTCGCAGATGGTGCAACCAACAAAATCTCTGTCAGGCAAGGTCTCCGCCAAGGAGACCCCATGTCACTGATACTCTTCAACTTTGCAGCTAACATTCTACTGGCAGCAGCGGACACAAAGCTTTGGGGTTTAGTCCACCCTAACTAAATGCCACTGAAGATGCTAGCATTTGCAGATAATACAGTTGTAGGAATAAGCTCCTTGACTGACCTCCAGGGCGCTGAGGATCTATTAAACCTTTACCAGCTTGCATCAAACGCAAAAATAAATTTGGCAAAAACCTCAGTGATGAGGGTCAGCAACCCAAACTTCAGCCCACCAACTGACACAACGCTGATTACGAGCTCCCAGACAGTCTGATACCTCAGGATACTCTTCAATGACAAGGGACCAGCTGTACTGGAGACTGAACAAGAAGTATTGACAAGCTTATTGTTCTGAATGTCATGCTGGAAAAGTGCCAGACTATGCCTCGAGGAGAAAATGCAGGCAATAAACGTCTTCATCTTCTCAAAGCTATGGTATGTTGCTCACATGCTGCTGATGAGCCTGAACCTATAGAAGAAAATCAGGTCAATGCTCCAAACTCTTCTGTGGTTCAAGGTGAAGGCGGCACCAATTCCACTGGAAGCCCTGTCAAAACCAAAGAACAAAGGAGGCATGGACCTACTGGACTTCAAATATTATGCCTGGCGCATATGTGGGAAGTCATTTCTGAAGTTAACACAGATGCACATGCGCTGCCTGACTCTAGCATGGGGCGTGAACTGGGCAAGGGCTCAAGGCCTCCAAGAGCCAGTCTCCCCCTGATTGTTATGCAAATAGATGGTGAACCACCCAAAGATAACCTCATGAAAAGGAGCCCCACACTACTGGCGATTCTGCAATTGGGCTGCGCGCTAGGGTGGGTGGCCATTCAAAAAATTGGACTGAGAGGCTGACCAGATTCAAAGGGATGTCAAAGCACGTAATTCTGCAATTATTACTGCAACAAGCTGGGAGGAATGTAACTGAATCACTGATGAATACACAACCAAGTCGATCAGAATTAGGTACAAATTGACACTGATAGAATATGGGGATCTGCTCCCAAAACTGGGGCACAATCTGCCCACCCACCCACAAATTCTTAATGACTGGACTACCAAAGGCCACAACACCAACTACCCGACAAAGGAGTTGATTTTGGGCCTGAACTACCACTTGGTTATGGCCAAACAGCAGTTGGTAACATAGCAGATCCTTAATTGGGCATTCAAATTGGGCAAGCACAGCAGGCTGGATTACCAGCACAAAGAATGCCCCATATGTGCTGAACTGGAAGCAGACATAGCACATCACTATTATGAATGTGCCATGTTCAAAAATACTGGTCCACAATGTGATACATCCTATCAGGTGATCATTCACCTCTGGGTATACATCCATTGCAGGACCTGTTCTTTACAAAAACCCTGAGAATGGCTCCAATCCAACTATGAGCCTTCATTAACCATTATTTTGTATGGGTAATTCACTGTGCACTTGTCACCAAGGTTATGAGCAACGAGCGCCCCCATCACAGAGGTTTGGTATTGAAGACCATTCAGATTATCTCTGATCAGCTCCGCTGATCTCAAAATTCTTGCGCATTATCCCCAGGTGTTATAAGGCCACACGTTTGGCTTTCTCGTCAGATCGCTCATCGCATGCGATGATGCTACTAATCATCTGAGAATAGTATGGCCTGTAAGCCCGCTGCTGCTAGAACTGTGGCTAGTGATGGCAATTGCCAATCAGCAATGGTTGGAGGTGCTAGAACTCTAGCAGCCCAAATCCCTGGTCTTTTTTACCCTCAGCCAAATTGCCTGTATTCTGCCTGCCCCTCTTACTTTCCCTTAAATTTATTTAATAAAGTATGGAGTTTTTAAAAAAATCTAGCATAATTGGCTCAGCTTTTTTGGCTCTAAAATTCAACTCTATAAAAGGTCTTTTGTTCAAATCCTGGCGTAATCACTTTTATACCCTTTTCTTAAACTCACTGTCAATTCTGTCTGTCTGTCTGTAATTAAATCTTACAAGCTCTATTTTAGACACTTATTGTCAACAAAAATTCTTAAATTTGGCACGCTTATGTATCTTCAATGACAATACAATAATCCATCAAAAATTTTAATTTTCATGTTCAAAAAAAGTTTTATATGTATCAAGTAAAAATTCTATATATTATTGATGGTAGTCAGCATATAGTTATGGCTGAGCAGTTAGATATTTAGTTGATTTGATATTTTAAATGGTTTTGTTAAGTGGTTAGTGGTCATTTTTTATACACTTTTCTTAAACTCACTGTCAATTCTGTCTGTCTGTAATCAAAACTTACAAGCTCTATTTCAGACACTTATATATAGATAATCATATAAATTTAAATATCAGTTCTATATAAGATCTAGAACATATATTTCTAATGGTAATTATATAGCAATTTGGCTGGGTATTTTCATATTTATTTAATTCGATTTTTTCATAGGTTTTGATAAGGGGTTGGTAGTTTTTGGTTGTTTTGTAAGTTCAATAATTGGTTTTTGCTGAGGGATGGTTTATTTTTTGGTTGATTCGATAGGCTCAATAGTTTCAGGTAAGTGATTGATATTTAGTTAATTTGGCAGACTTAATTAATTTTAGCTAAGTGGTTGGAGGTTGGAATTTTTAATAGGTTTAAAGGTTTCTGAACTTATTGATAACTATCTACCAATATAAAAACTAAAATAATTTAGAATCTGATTGATTTGATAGGTTTACTTTATTTGGCCGAGTGGTTGATGGTTTTTGGTCGAATCGATAGGATACAGCTTAGCTTTGGGGTGATTAGTTATTGAATGATTTGATAAGTTCAATTAGGTTTAGCTGAGTGGTTAGTGGTTTTTGGTTGATTCAATTGAAACCATTAGATTTGGCCGAGTAATTATTGCTTAACTATATATAAAATCTAAATTAATCAATTCGAATCATCTGAAATTTTTATAGATACTGTAGCGAAGCACGGGTAACTCAATAGTCTTCATATATATAAAGCAAATGTGTGTGCGCGATGCCCAGCCAAACTAGAGCATGTAGAGCTCTGAAAATTTGGCTATAGGTGGACGGGAGGGGGTCCGTGTGCACCTCTAAGCCCGATTTTTTATTTCATATTAAAATAAAAAGTTTTATATGTAACAAGTTAAAATTTTATATGTTTTAATGGAAATCGGTATATTGTTACGAGAAGTTTGATATTCAGTTGATTCGATAGTTTAAATGGTTTTGTCGAGCGGTTGGTGGTTTTGGGTTGATTAAGCTTAACGGTTTTAATAAAGAAGTTAGTGATTGGTTGATTTGATAAGTTAATTGGTTTTGGTAAGTGGTTGGTGATTTTGGTTGTTTCGATACATTTAGTTTTGGTTTACGAAGCGGTTGGTGATTGGTTGATTTTTAATCTAATGGTTTTAGCTAATTGGTTTAGTGGTTTAGTTAATTCGATAGGTTTAAATGGGTATGGCTGAATGGTTGGTCATTTTATATTGATTCAATATGATTTGCTTTTTTTATATTATCGATAAACATCTACAAATATAAAAAAAGATTTGATTAGGATCATCAGGTAAACTTAAAGCCCAAAAACAAATCTGTGCTAAACTGGGTATCAACAAGAATTAGCCAAACTTTTCTTTACAAAACTATCATTTTGTTTATTTATTTATACCGGATGCATTATCTCGAATAAATAACCAAAAATCACCAAACTTTGCACAAGTATTCTATAAAGTTTGGGAACGGAATGCAAATAAGTAATTATTTAAAATAATCATATAAAGTTAAATATCAGTTCTATAAAAAATCTAGAACATATATTTCTAATATATTTATATAGCAATTTGGCTGGATATTTTCATATTCATTTAATTCGATTTTTTCATAGGTTTTTGATAAGGGTTGGTAGTTTTTGGCTGTTGTAAGTTCAATAATTGGTTTTTGCTGATAGTGGTTTATTTTTTGGCTGATTCGATAGGCTCAATAGTTTCAGGTAAATGATTAATGGTTTAGTTAAATTGGCAGGCTTAATTGATTTTAGCTAAGTGGTTGGAGGTTGGAATTTTTAATAGGTTTAAAGGTTTCTGAACTTATTGATAGCTATTTACCAATATAAAATCTAAAATAATGTAGAATCTGATTGATTTGATAAGTTTATTTTATTTGGCCGAGTAGGTTGATGGTTTTTGGTTGATTCAATAGGATACAGTTTAGTTTTGAGGGTGATTAGTTATTGGTTGATTTGATAAGTTCAGTTAAGTTTAGCTGAGTGGTTGGTGGTTTTTGGTTGATTCAATTGAGCAATTAGATTTGGCCGAGTAGTTATTTCTTAACTATATATAAAATCTAAATTAATCAATTCGAATCACCTGAAATTCTAGACACCGTAGCGAAGCACGGGCAACTCCGCTACTTATAGATAAAACTCAATTTTTTTATAAAAAGGATAGATGTAACTGATTGCTTTGAGTAGCGCCACCGATGTCAGTTAAAATGATAAATAGGTTATATGGGTAACTCAGTATACAAACCTATTTAAGGTATAAAATCATATTATATACTGAAGGCTTTACTTTATTAATTGATGAGATATCTCCCTTTATCTAATAAACCATATCTTAATTTTGAGCCAATTGCATCTATCACTGAAAACTTTCACTAAAAAGTAATTAAATAGTTGTTTTGATAACCAAACTGAATCCCGAAAGTTTTTTCAAAGACTTTATAGTGTTGACTCAATTTTGTGAAAGCTTTGTTAATCTATGGGAACTTTGCTCTTGATTTTTATTTGATTTTATAATTAAGGTATATTTAATTAATTAGATATATTGTAGCTATGTATATATATAGAAATGTTTGGTAGCAAATTTGTAGATTATAGTCATACATTTAAGTTATAAATTATATCACAGCTTATAGTTTACTTCTATAGAGCACCTTTTTACTAATAGTTTACTAGTTGTGAGGCAGTATAGTAATTTTATGATAGTCTAGGATTTAAAATCTTTATAAGGTGTGATAAAGCATTAAAGTAGGATTTTTGGTTATATAGTTATGTAAGCAGGCTCAATATAAAACTAATCTTGCGAAGTCAAGCGTTAAATCATCATATGGATGTCTTTTGATTAGAAGTGGTATAACTCCTCTATGGTAGATTTTGAAATCCACGCAGGTATACCTTTTCATCTTCAATTAATGTGCTGGAACTACAATAACTTACAATTTAACCTTTTATGAAACTCACACTAGACTAATATCAAATATCTTACAGATCTATAATCTAGCATATCTAAAGGCTCAATGAACTGTTTTTAACTTTCCTTTCTGTCAATACTTATTATTGTGATCAACTTTTTGCTGTGCTCATAATTCAAAAACCCCTTGTTCAAACAAATATTGGTTCTAAAGCCTAAAGGCATGAACATGCTGTAAACCTAAATTCTAATAATCTCATAGATATCAGGTGATGGCTATCGATAGGACATTAAATTTCAGAATACACTTGTAAAGTCAGACTAAGTCCTTGGTAGTCATCCTGCACTGCTTTTATCTTGGTTTTGGTGCTACTATAGGGCACTTATACCTCCTCTATCATATTCTAAAATGATTTTTTAAAAGTTTTTATTGGGTATACTTTATACACCTCAGATAATCTTAGGGTGGTGTAATACCCGCACTGCGAGCCCAGCTTTACCTTTAGCAGCTGTCCTTTGGCAAGTCGTCAAACGATCAACTAAATCACTTATTTTTTAGTATTAGATGGTCCAACTAAATCACTTATTTTTAGTATTAGATGGTCCAACTAAATCACTTATTCACTACCTAGAAATCGGATTTGGTGTCAACTCGGCTTATAGGACAGGTTCGATTTCGTTAAACGAATCCACCTGATAAATTTTTAACGGCGCAACTTTAAAATTTACTTATAAAGGCTAGGTTGAGAGTGCCGAACCAACTGTCCCAGCTTATGGCGGTAAGCCCAAGGTAAACGTTTAAACCCATGATGGGTGATTACAACATGGGCTTATGATGGCTACGCGAAGCTAAATCGATTGCTCCAAGTTGATGGAGGGGGGCTTAATCTATGGGTGCTTCCGAAAGCTATAAATAGCGGTAACCATCAGTTGAGGGGGCGTATCGGTTAGGTTTAAATTTGGCACCTGAAGCAGCCTCAGTTCAGATGTCAAAAAGAAACATCAGAGTTTTATCGTGGGAAGACTCCAAGGTCATCTTTTCCATGGGTCGCATGAACACTCTTCATCAGACCGTATGTGAGTTGGTTGAAAACAGTATGTGTAGCTTTGAGGGGTTGGTAAAATTTATCAGGTTTCGTGTTCAAATATGATTTATGTGGGTGCTTAGGCTATGATTCGGGTCCCACTCAAATCGGTATCTTTATCGCTTTAAGGCCCCAGATTGGTGTGGAAGTTTTGGATGACGGAACCGGAATTAGCCCAAACGATTTCCCCCTGGTTGGAACGCTGAACGGTATGCTGGGTCAACTTTTTAACGTTTAAGCCACTTCCAAAGGTTTGGCTAAAGCCCAGGATCCTCACTGGATCGATGGTTCAGACTATAGCAAGAACCCGTTGTACCTGGGGAGTAAAGGAGAAGGTATAGCGACAACCAGACCGAAGCAGCTCATCAATAGCGCTTTATTGTTTATCAACGATTGCCAACCTGTCGGTTACGAGCCGTAATGAACCTTTTTCCGCCGCCCTGACCGCGATTTTGAAGGTATTTATGGGCGCAGTGTAGGTTAACTTGAAAGGATGGGGGTCAAGTTTCTTTGTCCCCAGAGAGGACTAACTTTTCTGGGACTGGGACCAGAGTACTGATGACGGACATCTTTTACAATGTAGTTAAAGTCAAGGTTCCTCTCACTGTTTGACAATAGCTTCCCATCAGGAAACGGATTTTAGATTTAACCGTCCATAAGGAACTCAACTTACTCAAAATCAAACTGCGCGAATACTGCTTAAACTTCCCCTCTGTGGCAGTGACTTTGACTATTGATCCTGGTAACAAAAAGGAGTTTTCATACAAGAAGGCAAGATTTGTATGACTTGCTAATCCCAAAGGCTGTAAATTTAAAAGAAAGCTTTCAACAAGTATTCCCAGAGATATCTTCTGAGGTAAAGTGAAAAATTGACCCACAAACTTCATTAAATTAAAATTCAGGATACGGTGCTAGTTAAAAGGACGGATGGGGAAACGGTTGTTGAGCTGTTAGTTTCTCCTCAATTGGCTTCTTTTAAGGTAATTTGGGGATGATTTAAGCTAACAGTTTAGTGTAATCAGTTCGTATGTAAGCCATTACTCGAAACATGGCTAATCCATCTAGACTTTAATAAGAAAGCTGCCGTTATTCCTGGTCTTAAAGGGATTGTTAAAGACTTCGTCTGCAGAGTTGGCGGCACCGAAGGCGAACCTGGTTCAACTATCTCTAAAAGTCTGGTGATTGTTCTTGATATCCAGTTTCCCCCAGCCTTTTCCTGTAGTGTGAGCTTTTCTGAGTTGTGCCAAGCTGTAAGGGTGGCTGATAGTGTTAATTCTTTTGTTAGACTCGAGCCAGGTTACTTGGATTGATATCGCAAACCTTTCTCCAACTTTCAGTTCAAAGCGGCTTTACTAAGCAGCCCTCTGCTGGGCATAAACTGCCCAAGAGACCAAGGCTTCAGGAAGCGATGAGGTCAAATGGGAACTCAAATCCTGAGCGCGCAATCTCATTGCGACTTTCAAGGAAGATTTGAAGAGCCTGAACGTAATTGGCCAAGTCGATAGGAAGTTTATCTTATGTTCCTGTACAAACTCCACTTGGCCTTGCGTATCGAAGACGCTTGTAATATTTGACCAGCATGCTGTCCACGAACGCATAAGGCTTGAATGGTTGCAACGCCAACTTTCTCATGAGAATGTTTCGTACGTCATGATTCCATCGCCGTTGGTATTCTCCATCCAAGGGCTGCAATGTGATGTTGAAAATGTAACTGGGTCACTTGCCCGTTTAAGGCAACTTGGGTTCAACCTATCGGTATCGGTGAGGGATAGAACATTCTGGTTCCAAGTCAACTCCATCCCAGAGGCCCTAGTGGACAGGCTTAATTGCCTGAACAGACCTTTTAACCAATCATCTTACAATCTCAAAGATACTCTTAAGAGTTGCATCTTGGATTTAACCTTATCAAGTTTAACTGGTGAATCGAAAGGCTGCTCTGTTTTCCCTAGGCCTATTGAATATCTATTGTCAACAATTGCCTGTCGAGGTAAAAATAAACTTAAACTGGATTTGCTATCGTGCGGTATATCCAGAGGCTTAGTCCTTTTAGATTTTAGCTCATTTATCTTAGGTGCCATCAAATTTAATGACTATCTGGCCGTAGAAGACTGCAAAGAGTTACTAGACGCTCTTTCCTTTTGTGAATTTCCTTTTCAATGTGCCCATGGGAGGTATTTGCTCATCTACTTAACACGCTCTAACTATCGTACAAGGCCAGTTCTTGTTCCCTAGCCAAATTGAAGGATTGAATATTCCTTTAAATGATTATCTATGGGTAGTGGCTTTTATCAAACATCTGCATAAAATTTTGTTTTATAGCTTAGGCCAGCCCACTTGAAGATCAATTTAAGATTGAGTTAATTGAATTTTTAATAGTTGCATCACCTTGCACGTACAGTTCTGATTATATATTGGAATCAATCTTAGTAATGTCGCTTGTCTTCATCTCGCTAAATTTGAGTCAAATTTTAATTCGAATTTATAAGAGCATGTTAACTGATTGGTGTACAAAATATTAGAGCCATCCGTTGAAGGCAATATCTCACCTTCACTGGCATTTTCTGATCAAGAAAATAATAGAGGGTGGCTAGGCTTCAGCTAAACATCCATTTTTGCTAAAAGGTTACCCCGACTGAGATAAACTTCAACTTTGAATTTGCTCAATTATGACAAAGCAATCGAGTTAATCTAATTGCAATTCAATAAAACTAGTGTGAGCCAAGTTAAGTTTATCAGAGGAAACGTATTGATATAAAATACTTTAAAATTTTACTGACCCATCTGTAAATTAGTTATGAGAAATTTATCTTTATAATAATTTAAACATGCCCTTGTTGGAATCCTGTACTTTAGGTGCTCGCAGGTGCTTTGGCACAAGATTTCAACAATGAAGCAGTTGCAGGAGTAGTAAAACTCTCAGCAGCTGTTTTAGAATTTAATGAGGGAAAATATAGGCCACAAATAAATTTTGATTTTACTAATTTTGTTAATATCATAAACGGGGATCAATAAGGAAACCCTTATTAAATTAACGCCTCCTAGGATTTATGCTACTTTGAGGCTAATAGTGAGATTTGATGCCATCTAGTACTAAAAATAGTGAGATTTGATGGAATACAGGTTAGGCAGAGGGTAGCTCAATTTAGCTAAATGACGATTTAGCCTATCAGAGCTCTCAAAAATCTTTCCACCTTTCTAGGGCCTAACCCTTTGCGGTCAGAGCCGCTCGATGAGCAAGCATCGCTGTGGATGAGAGGTATTGGAGCATGCAGTAAAGAAAACATACACTGAATTGGATGGCTATATGCCAGCATGCATCCGTAACGGTAAATGCTTGGGTGGCTATTTGCTGACACTCAACCACAAAGGGTTAATTTTAGATATTGGGTTGATGGCAGGGATGAAGCCATCTGGTAATAACTTACTATAATTTGTCTAATCAGGTATCTTGAAAAAATTTTCATCTTGGCCAATTATGAGAAGCCCTATGTGTTGATTGGAGGTAAAATTTCTTCACCCCTTGGAACCCCCCTCAAAGCTATAAAAGGGGGTTGTTTCCCCTTAAGTGGCAGACTAAATTTACATTGATGAGTGGTCAAAATTCAAAGTCAGTTTGCCTAATCCACTGGGGGTTAAGAATATCCATTTTAACTAGATCCAAGCTATTCAGCTGAGGATGAGGAGTAGAATCATTGCTCTGATCTAGACTATTATGCCAAGATACAAACTGGAAATTTTTAGTGATACTTAGATATTCACCAACAGAACATTCTTCCCAAGTAGTGGAAAATTCAATTGTATGACAGTCCTCTCTAATGGCTAATTGAATGGTAAAAATATGCAAGGCTTATCAACAGAGGTATAAGTTGTGCACCCATTTGAGTGCATTCATATAACCAGATTGTGCAATACTATTTTACTTTGGCTTATTTAAAATCTCTATGTAGAAAATACTATTATTCATAAAGGTTATAAGCTTGAATAATGAACTTTGGTCTAATCAGTTTATCCAACTGCATCACAAACAACCTTATGTATCTTTTTTTAGAGTAAGGCAATAACAAATATCCCATCCCATGTTAACAACATTTTGCATCTTATCCCAAGTACATATTTTTTATCAAATATATAATTTTAAGATGCTGTGCACTAAAATAGATCCATTTTAGCTAATGAAACCCACCTTTGCCAGCTTAAAATTTTTAAACCATACAGTGATTATATATAGTTTGAGTGACAGGGCTGCACCTGATAGGAAAAACTCTCCAAATCAATAAACTAGGAAATACAGTAAAAAATTTATTGTCTGCTGAACCAGGCTAAATACCTATATCAATGGTAACAAAATGAGCTTGTGAATGGCATACGTTTAACTTAGTGAATAGATCAGCCATAAAGTATATAAAACTCCATCTGGTATAACAATTTAGATTATTAATCAACCCTAAGGCCTAAGTCAATTTGTTTAAGGCAAACTGTAGTCACTATTATTTTAGAACATCAAATTTTATTAAAAATTCTACACTTTATTTTAAATGTGGTCACTATATTTACCAGCAACAAAAACTCTCACCCTATATCCCATCATTTTGCAACCCAGAGGGGAGCTAGTAGCTCAAGCAGTACTACATCATTATAATGAAATTACCATGCCACAATTTGTATGTGATTAAATAAAGAGGTCCCAATAACGTCACTGATAAGTAACAAAGTATAATTAACCTTGTTACTAATCGTTTCTAGGTGATATCCATTTGCAAATTCAGTATAAAGAAAGCAATAAAATGATATACTATCAAAAATGGAGTTCCTGGTCTATCACAACGCCATGCTTAAAGATTATCAGGATTTATCCTCCTCTCCCTTAACCTTAATATTCTGCTAATTGGTGTGGTGTTATCCTCGGGCCAGCCCAACTCAAATTAATTTTAAGATATACTATCAACAAATAAATTTAAGATTACTATCAGCAAAAAACTCTTTAAACTTGGTTTGATATGTTTTAATGTCTAGTTACACTGGCAACTGTAGTAGTAGTGTAAATTTAAATCTAATCTTTGCACCTCAAGCTGAGTACAATGACATTTTTATTCAACTGGAGAATGTATTGGAAATATGAACATGTGCATTTTAAGCATAAAGATAATGCCACTATAACATGTAATCCTGATTTCCAAGCTTTTATTCTGTATCACTGGTCATATTAATTTTCTGATATAGTATATTTGCCCCCACACTGGCTGGCAAAACTTTTGGGAGCTTTAACGCTTGATTGAGTTTCCTGATAAGTTTGGAATTTGATCCCTCGTTCTTAGTAATACTTGCTTTGGCTCCCTTTGTTCAACTTGCCCAGGTTTCTTGTATTTGCGTTGTTCAATTTGATAATATGTTCTGTTGGCAATAGTTGTATTGAGACTACTATTCTGGTTGATCTGATAGCCAAACTGGTGATTAGGTCTAATGCTAACCTGGTGCTTGTCCCAATATTAATTTCTTTTAAAATGGTAGGGATTTCTTCCCTATTCCATCTGATAAAACTTAACCTAGGGTAAGGTTCAGAGATTCTTTTCCTTCTCATCATGCCAATTCTGCAAAGATCAACAATAATATAGACAAATGATCTTCTTGTCCTTCTTTATCTAATCACAAGGGCAAAAAACCTAAATTATCAACTAAATAGAGAACTTTATATAGATGGATATACTTTTATCTTCTTTATCTAAAAAATTCAGGGGATTTTATAAGGAATTTGGTGCACAACTCTTTAGTTGGCACCCCAAATGGGAATGGCATCCATTGCCAATAATTTAACCCTCCAGGGTTGTGAAAAATAATATTCTTCCTCAACAAATATACTCAGGTTCTCTTCCCTACTTGACTGCACCCTCTTTTTAGTTAAAATGAGAACATGTTCCAACGTTTTTGCTCAACTCCCATTAAATTTACCCTTATATAGATAACAACCTCCTTAGGTAATGGTACTCTTACCCATAATTAGTAGATTGCAATCCATAAAAGATCAACTCAAAATTTACTTTATGACATGTGGCATTACTCACCAGTAACCTCATAAACCCCTTAGTCAATTGGCAATAAACTCAATTGACTCCTAAAAGTCAATTAAGTTATTGATAATTAAATTGACCCCCTAATCACTTGTTTAATGTTGAGGATCATACCCAATAAAACACTCATCAATCCAGAAGATTGTAATCTGGAAGATTATAAATATTTAGTGGAATATCTCACCAAACAATGTTCATCATATAATTAATAATATCAATAATCACTAGCAGGATCCCCTAGTAAAATAAGAAGATTAATCATAATTGATGAATATAGGTAATGTGGGTAAAAATTCCAATACATCTCCCTGCTTGACAAGATTACCCGTAAATGAATATTTTCTGGGGGCATACTGTCATGGAAATGGCAGAAGAAGTTTAGACCATCCTGCCAGTCAGGATGTGTGAGCACCCAAAAGCAAGCCAGAATGCCAGAGGCATTGCCGACCATATGACTTGATATGGAGCCAGAAAATGGGATACCACAAAGTGGTGGCATAACAACAGGGTAGGGAGTATCCCAACGGCAAACCACACTGAACCCATTCCTGACTCAGTGATTCTCACTGCATGAGGTGGGATTGCCAGGATAGTCTCGACGAGATTCTCAGCTTGAGTGACCAGCTCATTGGGGGTGATGTGGAGATGGATTTTCTCTTTCTATTGTTGTATGTAGGGCTATAAAATCCCCATGTATTGGTGTCAAAAATTAACAAGAGTGGGGTTGTAGGACCAAAAGTATCAGACTCGCTGGGCCCAATTGGCAATAGAGGGAGCCATAGTGACCAAAAGAATTGGTAAAACCCATCTGGAGTGCGGGTGATGAACCACCAGGGAAAAGCCATCTGGGATGCGGTCAGAACAGAAAAATATTAAAATTTCTTTTTGGCAAAATTTTATTGGGAAAGGAAAGTAAGGAAATTGACCAACAATTTTCTCAGTGCCATGCAACTGATTAAATAGTGGTCAATTGGGTAGTGACAGGATGGGGTTGGGGACCACAAATTCGGCCTAACCAGAAAATTGTTCAGGAATGGGGGGGTTTATTCTTTGGAAACTGACATTGCAAAATTTGGCGGCAGGTTGAGTCTCTGTTGGTTTGACCTCAGACATCCAAACCAGGGCTTGACTACATTTCTGACGATTAGCATGATGGCATTTGACCCAACGGGCGATGGGAATCCCCCAAGGCTATCCCTTATAGGGATGGGTCCATTTGGTTGGGAACAGGTTTGGGACGGCCAACCCACCCACGCTTGGTCATTTAACCGTTCGTTCAGTCAAAAGCAGCACATTGGGCGCAGCGCCCAAATTACTATCTGAGGGCTTCAAACTTATCTCATTAGCACCTGATATTTGTTCAACTGGTCTGGAGATTGAATTGGAACTGTTGGGCGATCCAGCTGATATCTCATACTTTGTGCTTTTACAGCCATTCGAATTTTGTGCATCAGCCAGATTGCTGGCTGAATTGGATCTGACCAATTTCAAATTGATAAACTTGGCACAGATTTTGCCAATTTCCCGCAACAGTTCTGCCAAGGTAAGTGTGGGTATTGGGGGTGGGATTTGAAGTGGATGAGCTGTTACCCATCACTCATCTACTACGTGAGTAAGGTCACCCTGAGTGATGAGGGGTACCGCCATCCTCTTCAGTGTCTTTTTAAATAGGAATGGGAATATGACCCGATCAAGAGCCAAAGGACGTTCCCCAAGACTTACACATACACTGCATGGATTCTGAATAAGTCTACCAGCATGGTTTAGATTTGGAGTGTTCTTGGTCCATCTCCATTCCTTGCTCAATGCATATTGGCTTGGTCCTTCTTCTTTGTGTGTTTCCATTACATGTCCTCCTCACTGCCACCTCCACAGAGCACGGTTCACATGCTCACATGCCATGCCAGCCTAGTTTGGATGTTCTTGACAATAAAAATATATGGAAAACCTTTTTACCAAGGTCTGTTATTTGAAACATCATAGTTTAGAAGATATTCTCACCAAGCTTCTTCAATTCCTTGTTCCCTGTATTCCCCCAGGATGAGCTTAGTTTCTTAAGGGACTACTCACAGCAAATTCAGTTTCAACTTGTCCTCATTTTACTGATGTGTTGCTTCTTTTGGTGCCTTTATACTACTTGCAGCAGACCCAGTTTCAACCCAAGTTGTCCTACTGGTAACATAAGGACACATCACCAGATGCTTTTTGATGATGATGTATAGATTTGAATTTAACATATTTTTGTATCTTTTTTATATATATATTTCTTTTATGATCTTTTATCTTATATTATTTTTTATTTTTTCATTATGTTATTTTTTGTGATGGGACTTACAATATTATTAGGTTAAGGAATCTATCTTTTCATTTCCCATACTCTGGTTCAGTGGTTTGTATTTTGAACTTAACCAGCTATAATGGTTCAGGGTCTATTTTTAAGACTAACCACCTATCATGGTTCAGCGTCCCCCACCTGGAACATGAACAACACTAGGACTTGGCCAATTTTTCTAGGTTCATTGTCCTTTGGGAACATTACCTTGTTCTTCTCCTAGATCCAATACTTTAGATATTTTGTATGGCACAGTTCACTACTTGACCTTTCATGATGTTTTTATTAATGTAGACATCAGTTGCCATCTTAGTGGTCACTTCAAATGGACTTGATAACAAAGCATCCAGCTTGTTTCTCCACCCAAAACCATGGATGTCACAATAGGCTACCCTATCCCCCACATGGTACTCCTGTATGTCTGGACGGTTCTTATCATCTGACAACTTTGATTTGATCTTTTTCCTTAAGGTTATATCAAATGCTTGCAATTGCAGTTTGATCATCATATTGGCCAATCAGTTCAGGTATTGATCAGTAATTATCCTCACTGTTAGCTCTACTGCAGAATCAAGAATTTGTGGCAAGGCCGCCCTTCATCTGTAAAGTAAATTTGAGTGGCGTTTTTCCTGTCACTGTGATAGCTTATATTGTAAGCGAAGGTAACTGAACTCATGTAAGTTTCTCAAGTGGAAGTTTTCCCCATGACCAAATGTCTTAGCATTGCGGCTCTTGTGCCATTAACTCTTTCCACATGCTCGTTAGTTTCTGGTCTGTAAGGAACTGATACTAATCCTCTGATTCCCATCAATCTATTGAGCTTTGGGATTACATAGGAGGTAAAGTTGGTTCCATTATTTCTCAAGATCACTTGAGGGCATCTTTGCCTGTAAACACTTGATCCAAAATGAACTTTTATGTGCTCACAGCATCTACTTTTCTCAGAGATTTAGTTTTGACCCATCTAGCTAGATAGTCTATGGTCACTATGATATATCTCATGCCTCCTGTGCTGATACTCAGGGGTCCCATCACGTCTATTGACACAGTGTACCAGAAAATTAGGGTGTACTAGCTTGTATCCTGTTGCATTTTTATGAGCCTTGTGGAGGTGAAATTCCACGCACCAGGCCAGGTAGTTGGCAACATCAAAATTGATTAATTCCTAGTAGTACTGGTGAATATGGTCCATGGTCTTCCTTAGGCCACCATAGCTGATGACTTTGTGTGCGGCTCAGATTATTTCCGCTCATTCTGAAGGCTTCAGTAATAAAAATCATTTTTTTGACAATCGTTTTGAAACTTTGTCCATTTCTTATCTTGGTATCATTCATTGCTTTCTTGAGCACAACTTTAATTTCTTGGGTTTTGTCCCTGAAATTGCCTTTGATCATCTTTTGGAATAATTTTTCCCCTTGATGATGGATAATGTGGACTTCAGGCAATCTTGATAGTCCATCAGCGTTTTGATGCGCTTCTCTGGCCTGGTGTAATATCACTAAATCATAGTATTGTAATTTTAAGCGCATTGGGCCAGTCGCCCCTCTGGCTCCTTTAAATTATAGAGCCAGCGCAAGGACAAGTGGTCCATCACTACTTTAAAGTGCATTCCATGGATGCACACTTAGAATTGCTTGCATGTATAACTCATTGCAATGTATTCGCTCTCCATCACAATCTAGTTCCTTTTTGCTGGCATAAGTGTTTGACTCATATAGGTCACCGGACGTTTTCCCATAATCTTATCAACTTGGCTCAAAATGGCTTCAATTGCCATTAACGTTGCATTGAGTTGGATGATGAATTCCTGATCAAAATTTGGGTCATTTAAAACAGTACTGGTCATTAGTTATTGGCGTAATTCAACGAATGATTTTTGAACTTCTTCATTCAACATGAATCCTTTTAAGTACTTAATAAATGGAATAAAGGCTCCACAATTTTTTTCAAAATCCTTTATAAATTGGAAATAGTATTGAAACATCTAAAGTAATACTTGGATATCCTGAACGCTCTTTGGTAATGGCATCCGTTTAAGTGCTTTAATCTTCTGCTGCTGGAGTTGCAGCCCTCTAGAGTTGATAACAGACTCCAAGTACTCAAGCTCCTTCTTGAAGAAAATGCATTTCTTTGGCTTGATCTTTAAGTTTGCCATCGCCAGACGCTTAAACACTTCTTCTAAGTGCTCCAAACATTCTGTGAAGGTCCTACTGAATACATTTATATCGTTCAGATATACTAAGACACAGTATACTTCAGATTACTAAGGATAGAGTCTATTGCTCTTTGGAAGGTGGTTGGCATGTTACACAATCTCTGGGGCTTTTGGATTGTCAGATAGAGTCCCTCTGCGGTAATAATTGCACATTTTTTTGGTCCTCGTTTAACAAACAATTTGCCAATACCCTGAAATTAACTCCATTGGGGAAAAGTATTTGGCATTCCCTAGGCAATTGAGCACATTTTCAATCCTCGGCAGTGGCTACAAATCCTTCTTAGTGATTTTGTTTAGTTGGCAATAATTGATTGCCACTTAATTTGATCCTTCCTTCTTTTTTACTATAAGGATCAGACTCATCCAATGGCTCAAAGTTTTTGGATGAGAAGCCCATTCTCAATAAGCTTGCTAATTTTTTAATGACAACAGCTTCAGCAGCTCAAGACCATTAAATAGGTCTCACCATACAGCAAATATTCCCTGTGTCAATCTTTTGGATCTAATTCTTTGCGCATCCCAGGTTCTTGTCATCTTGGGCGAATATCTACTGGTACTTCTTAAATAGTCAGAGTACTTATTCTTGCTGTTGTTAAGTCAATTTAGCTAGCTGATCTTGATCTATTAAGGCGTTGATACTTTTGGAAGCTTCTGCCAGAAGCACATTTCAGTTGGAGTTCTGAAATCATAGAATTAGCTAATCTCTGCCATCAGGATTAAATAGAGAAATACGATGCTTTGATTTTTCACTATCTTCATCAGGTTTGTTCTCAGACTAGCCAGTAGCACTTTTATTTCTATGTGTCACAGCATAATTATCCCTGGCGCAACCCATGGTTCAATTATTGATTTCCTCCACAGGCAACAACTTCTCCATATAATTGCTCTGATATCTCAAGCGTTAACCCTGTGTTAACAATTATTTTGTGTCCCAGGCAGCAGAGTGTTTGTCATTTTCTTTCTCCAGGAGATCCCCTATTTTCAAGGATCTCCTTCAGCATTTCTTTCCATTTTACCCACCAACTTATATTGGATAGGAAAAATGCTGCCATCGCAAATTAAATTTACAAGATTGTTTTTCTTAGTCAGCAGTGACTCTCCTTCCCATTGACCTACCAAAGGCAGGGCCTGCCCCAAAATGGTTAGGGTATATTCCTTGAAATTACATTTCACTCCATAATTCCCCAGGAACTCAGTATGATCAGGATATCATAATTCTGGTTCACCAACACAATTTTGTGAGCTGATGCCACTAGTGAATTAAACCATAGTGGCAGTGCAGTGTACGCTCCACATGTTATTGTCATCTCTGGTCCAGCAATTCTGTATTCCTTCCAGTGTTCTAGATCTGAAAAATCTTTGTTTCACCAGTTTGTCAAACACTATTTAGGAGTAGTCCACTGTTGATGGTTGTCCTTAATCTAATTTGGTTAACAATAATATCTGCATAGGTGCACTCAGAATATTGTAATAAAGTATTTACTGAAATAATTGCAGCATTACATGCCTAATCAAGAGAATTAATTAGTTATGCTCTAAGATCAAGGAAAGATACCTTGATAGCACTAATTGAAATGGATATGTTTGCCTCATCTAATATTGTCTTGAGTAACTATTCCTGGTTCTTAAAGGATTTAATCTTGTCCGCTAGCTGACAAGCATACAGTCAAGCCACTTCCTTAATGATTTTGGTATTGATACCCTTCTTTATGGCTCAAGTGATAGCGTTTACATACATTCAACAACCCAAATATAAGGAATCAGTTACTTTATTTTCTACAAAGATATCATAAATGTCTGTCATCATTCATATTATTGTTTGGAACAGGTTTAGCAGCGTTGCCAGGTTGTTTCATCACTAAACTATGGGGCCTTTTCCCACTAATGATTTCCTTCTCCTTCTCCTTGACTAAGGTGACCCGCTCCTTGAGCTTCTTGCTCCAACATTGGGCAGCTACGTGTCAATATTTACTATAGTAGTGGCAGCGGATTAGCGTCATGTATGCTTGCTTCCAAACTTCAGGCTTATTCCTCAACAAAAATCAATTTGCTTGCTCCTTATTCATCCTAGTGAATTTCAAAGTGTTCTAAGTCCAAGTCTAGATTACTTTGATGGCTCTGTTTGGGCTTCAAAAAAGGCTCACAACATCTTCTAATGATCCACCACTTGAGATGTGGTCATTTGCGTTACTAAAACTGAAGCCATAACTATGTGTAAATCACAATAGGGCTGTAACGCCA
Organism: Massospora cicadina; assembly: GCA_022478985.1. Taxonomy (NCBI): domain Eukaryota; kingdom Fungi; phylum Entomophthoromycota; class Entomophthoromycetes; order Entomophthorales; family Entomophthoraceae; genus Massospora; species Massospora cicadina. The sequence continues at coordinate 24,699 of JAKSZP010001779.1, forward strand.
CTTTCATTGTGTTTTAAGAATCAAAATCCATTACACTTTTGCTCTGGCCAGGATCTGAAATCCCTGGTAGAATTTGTCAGCAAAAACTACTAGGTTTTGTCTTTTTTGAGCTGAATCCTTGTAAATTTTTGCTTGTAGTTAGACATCCGCATGGGGTTTCAAATTCTAGCATGATGACTTCATTGGCCTCCTGATAAGGCTAGTTGTCCCCGTTTAAATGGGGTAACACTAGATTCTGAGAATATGTATTTAGGCAGTTCATGACTGTTGGTGCCCTCCTTCAGCCAATGAAACCTAATATCATCATCTTGAATAGTTGGAAAAACACAGGGGCTCTATCCTTATAAAACGTAAGTAATTTCAGTAAACTTTGAGATTCATCCATGGCTCCTCTATCAGATGAATCCTGTCTGATGACTCTATTGATAATTGGAGTGACTTCAGTGGTCATCTCCAAAATTGCTCCAAACGACTCAGACATGTTTATGGGTAGGTTATTTCTGAATGGAGTTGTAGGCATATTTTTTGGATTCTTTTGCCTCCATTTGTGCAAAGTCATATTTATAGTCATCCAGTTCTTCTATACAAATTACCTGTTGCACTATCTCTTCATTAAGTCAGCAAATGCGTTCTCAGTCTGCCTCTCACTCAGTATTCTGATATACTAGTTCTTTGTTCAGTTCACACTCTATATGCTTCAAGGAGTTGAACTACCCACTTAGGTCGTTGTTGATTTTTTACTTGTTGACCTCTTCCACGGCCTTCATCACCTATTCTTCCAATGCAGTGAAGTTGGCTTGTGATGCCAAGTTAAGTACGTTATTGTTGAGGGTTTCAAGTTCTGTCCAGAGCTTGCATAGTTCGTTATTGTAAGATATGCTGATTTGATCTCCTTATCAAATTCAGCTAAACTCAACTACCCCCTGTAGTAAGGTACAATATCTTAAAACTTTTAGGAGCTTAAATTCTTAATTGAGTTCCAACGGATAAGTTTGGGCTTTTGATTCCTCATTATGAATAATACTCATTTTGGCTCCCTTTGTTCAACTTGCACAGGTTTCTTGTATGTGCTTTGTTCGATTAAATAATACGACTTGATGGCAATAGTTGTATGAAGACTACTATTCTAGTTCAGCCAATAGCCAAGCTGGTGATTAGGTCCAACGCCAATCTGGTGCTTGTCCTAATATTGATTTCTTCTAAAACGGTAGGGACTTCTTAATTTCATCTGATAGAACTTAACCTGTATAAAGTTCAGAGATTCTTTTTCCTTCTCATCATGCCAAGTCTGCAAAGATCAACAATAATATAGACAAATGATCTTCTTGTCCTTCTTTATCTAATCACAAGAGCAAACAGTCAAAATTATAAACTAACTAAATAATTGTAAGTTCAATTAGATCTAATTTTATCTTTTTTATTTATAAAAAGTCAAAGGAATTTTCATAGGGAATTTTGTGCACAACTCTTTGGGTGGCACCCCAATTGGGAATGGCAGCCATCGCCAATAATTTAACCCTCCAGGGTTGTGAGAAATAGTGTTTTTATCAACATATATACTCAGTTTCTCTTCCCTACTTGACTGAAATATCTTTTTCATTGAAATGAGAACATGTCCCAACATATTTGCTCAACTCCCATTGAATTTACACTTATCTGGTAACAACTTGCTTAATTAATGGGACTCTTACCCATAAACAGCAGATTGTGATCCATAAAAAGGTGACTCAAAAGTTGCTCCATGATAGATGTTATTAATTTCCAGCAACATTTAAACCATTTAGCTGATCAGCAACTAAACTTGATCAATTCTACAAGTTAAATAAGTTATAAATAGTTAAATCAACCCCTGATTGCTTATTTATTGTTGGGGATCATCCCCAAAGAAACACTCATCAATTTGGTGGATTGCAATCCAGCAGATTGTTAAATATTCGCTGGAATATTTCTCAAAATAGTAGTTAATATATAAGTGATCCATAACTTCAACATCCACTAGTGGTATGGATTCCCCTAGTGAACCATTATATTAATTGTAATCAATGAAGCTGGGTAATGTAAGCAAAAATTCCAACACTGGCTTAACTTGGGCTTGAAAATTTTATCAGCCTCAAAATTTTTCCTTCAATTTTAGGTCTTTCTTATGTTAGATAATTTTTTATCTGAGCTTCTAGTCATAATTAGCAAGTACTATTTTTACTTTATTTATTTGAGGAAAGCTGACCAGGGGACAGGCATCACTGAAAGTGAGAAAGAAAGAATTGACATGAAACCTGAGCAGAGTCAACTCTGTCAAAGAAAGTTTTTCCACCTCCAGGTCTGGACTCAGACCTTTCTAGTTATGTCATGGGCAAGAATTTATGTTATTAGACCTACTAACCGCCAATAACTTCCTTCAGCTGGCACCCTGATTTATGTGCAAAGGATGGGAATCAAATCTGCAACCTTCAGGTTGGTAGCCATACGCTCTACTGACTCACCTTTCACCCCTCAAGTACTATTTTTTCTCTTTATTAAAAATAATTTATTTTTTTTATATGGCTATGGCTCTTATAAAAATACTATAACAACAATGATAAATCTTGCCATTAAGATAATATTTATAGTATATTTTTAGCTTAACTTTATTTTGTGCTGATATATCATAGATGGTTTAGATTTCAACAGAGTGCCTACAAGTATAATTTTTATGAGTATATTATATGATTATATTCTTTTAAATAGAGATATACATAGTAACCTTATTCTATAGCAAATATTATTGTCTTAGAGTGTAATTATTAATTTTTGGTCTTACGACACTCTAGTTAATTAATTAAACAAAATATCAAATAGATTACTGTTGTAATATTTATGAAGAGGTAGAAGTCTGATAAGGTATGTTATAATTTTAGGCGATATTTTTGGGATCTGCTATAAGGGTCACATAGGTCAAACCCACTGAGCAACGTACAGATGATGTGAGGATCGTTGGCCTTTGAACAGACCAAAATTATAGATAAATAGGAGCAATCGCCCCAACAACACTTTTATTTATTTGTATAAATATAGCAACTCTTTGCTATTCCGCTCTCTCTACTAATTAATACTCTTTCAGTTGCCCACCTCACTTATATACCAGCAACTTTGGATGATACCATTCTCATATCTTAGGCTATTCTATTCCAATTAATATCCTTGGTTTCAGCTTAATATTCTTCAACTCTCTATTGCCCTAATTTGAGGCAATCTAATTTGTATTCATCAGATGTTGACATCGCCTTATCACCTTATTTTGAGGCGATCTAATAACAACCTTTTATAACCCATTATTAACTCATATTGAGGCACTTGAATATCATAACTAAGATAATGGTCAGCGGATTCTTACCAATCCACCATAGCTATTTCAGGCTTATTGTCCAGTCATATTGGAATCATGACATTACCCCCCTGACTGGACAATAAGCCTCCTATTGCTTATATGGTTGGAGGAACTTTGCATGTGCTCAGTAACATGATCTGACCGCTTGCAGGGTCCTTGATGGTATAGGCGTTGACCCCAGTTTTCTCTATAACTTCAAACTGACCAATCCAAATACTGGCCAACTTGTGTTTCCATCCAAACCCATGTTGGTCATTGAAAAAACCATATTGCCCTCTTTTAACTGAGCCAACCCGCTACACCATACCTGATTGGCAGCCTTATTTTTGATCTTCTTGGCTAATCTGAAGGAATATGCTTCAGTTTGCAATTTGATTAATATGTTTTCAAGGTTAGTGTCACATGCGGGGATCCCAGACCCCATCCATTTCATCCTGGAAATGCCCACGCGGCGGCATTCCAGGTGGGCAACCTAACCAGACAGACTTAGGCACAGGTGAGGTGAACCTTTTCTCATCAAATCTCGGGAATGCCCATGTGGCGGCAAATGGAGTGATGAGGCTGGACTGTCACTAATACGAGGTCCCCTATCACAAACCCAAACCCAAAAATATCAGGTAAGCGAGGTGCAACACCTCGAAAGAACTTTCTTTTTATTTTAAAAATAATAAAAAACTGAACCGGAGGGGACCAAGGCCAAGACTTAGAATTCCAACTTGGAATTCAAGAAGGTCAGGTTTGACTTTTATAAAGTCACTTCCGAGGAACCTCTCTGATTCATTCCTTAAGCCTGCCAAGCTTAAAGAATGGTTGGAGTGGCTCAGCCCAGCCCTCTGAGTCTGACCACCCACTCCACCATACCCAACAATTCCGATTGGTTTGGTTTGAATTAACCAAATGAACCAATTGGAATGTAACATTTGGAAATTCATCCTTTCAGATGATTTCCATTTGTTACATCACCCCTGCTAAAATGGCCCTCCAGGGGCAGAGAGCTGCCATTTTGGGAGGAAATCGTTGGTGAGAGGTCTTCCCAGGGCGAGTCACCTCAAGCCCCAAGAAGGAGCCTCTCGAGGGGAAATGGGGGGAACGGAAACCGGAAACTGGGCTGTTGGAGTAAGCCCCAACAGGTAAGGACATTCGCACCCAACACCTGGCCAAATCACCACCTCCCAGAGGCTACCACTAGGAATGGCCTTCCCATCCTGACTGGGAAGGCGCTTTCCCCAACAATAGCCCCAGAAGGCGCGAAACAGCGCTGGCCATGGGTCATCCCCTTTGCGCTGTCAGGCCTGAGAATGGCCTTCCCATCCCAACTGGGAAGGCGCTTTCCTCAGTCCTGCTGGCAGTGGGGTTAACCCCATGGCGCTGGTGCCAGGGCGAGTATCCTCCCCTTTTGGGACTTTCCAGGGTTGAGGGAACCTGCTAAGAACAGGTGCCCTCGGACATGGCCACTGGAATTGGTGGGAACCTGAAATTTGGCAGACCCTCAAATTTCACTGATGTCACAGGGATGGCCATCGGTTGCTGGGTTGGCCCAACGCCAGTTTCCTCAACAGCTGGGACAAAACAGAAATCCTTCGAGGGACAGGACCACCTCCAACCAGAAGCAAAATGAAGTTGGAATAATGTCATGGGTGGGGATCCCAGACCCCATCCGTTTCATCCTGGAAATGCCCACGCGGCGGCATTCCAGGCGGGCAATCTAACCAGACAGACTTAGGCACAGGTGAGGTGAACCTTTTCTCATCAAATCTTGGGAATGCCCACATGGTGGCAAATGGAGTGATGAGGCTGGACTGTCACTAATATGAGGTCCCCTATCACAAACCCAAACCTGAAAATATCAGGTAAGCGAGGTGTGACACCTCAAAAGAACTTTATTTTTATTTTAAAAATAATAAAAAACTGAACCAGAGGGGACCAAGGCCAAGACTTAGAATTCCAACTTGGAATTCAAGAAGGTCAGGTTTGACTTTAATAAAGTCGCTTCTGAGGAACCTCTCTGATTCATTCCTTAAGCCTGCCGAGCTCAAAGAATGGTCGGAGCAGCTCAGCCCAGCCCTCCAAGTCTGACCACCCACTCCACCATACCCAACAATTCCAATTAGTTCAGTTTGAATTAAATGAACAAAACAATCAGAATGTAACATTCGGAAATTCATCCTTTCAGATATTTTTCGTTTGTTACAGTTAGTCAAATAGTGGTGGGGTTACAATCCGCTGGTGCCTTCTACACACATGAATAAAGCAATGCCGGAAGAGCTGGGTCTTGCTTATATATTAATTGAAAGAGGCTCTTCCCCATGGCGAAATGGTAGCTAATATTATTAGCAAACATGACAGTGGAAAGGAGGGAACTCCAATCGGAAGGTTGAATTTTTACTAATTTCCATAGTATTTTCACCAAGATCCCATTCACCCAAGTGACTATTCTGTTAGACTCAGGATGGTATGGAGTTATCAGAATCCAATGGATGCCCATAAGCCCATATAGTTTGGGGAGGATGTGCAAGGTGAAGTTGGTTTCATTATTGGTAAGAATGAACTGAGGGCAGCCATGTCACTGGATAATACATTCCATTACAAACTTGACCACTGTGACTGCCTCCAGATCCCATATTACCCGTACTTCAACCCCCCTGGTCAAGTGGTTGATAGCCACCAGAATGCACTTACTCAATTTGGCACCCATGTCAGAGGGCCAACAACATCAAAGGAAACTGTATGCCAAGCAAAAAATGGTTTTACTAACTGGTATGAGGTCTTCCAGTGGAATGGCTTCTCCACTAGGCACTGGTGGCAACAGGAAATGTTTTGAGCATGTCAAAGTTCATGCTTTACCAATAGTACCAAGGGTGCAACAACTCCATTTTCTTGCGCATGCCACCATGTCTGACTGCCTTGTGGGCGCTCAAGATAATCCTGGGCCATGCTGAGGGTCACAGGAAATTCACGCCTGAATAGCTGATTCACTTGTAAAGTTCCCCGTTCTGTTGGAAGGTATTCATTTGCATCTCATTTAACACTTTGATCAATTGAGTGGTTCATCATTGTATTTCCCGCTGAGCATCTTATCATACATCACATCACTGAGATCCGCCATCATGACGATGGTTGACAATCGAGATAAAAAGTCAGCGTTCTGATGCTTTACTCCTGGGTGGTGAAGAATCTCGAAGTCATAAGCCTGCAACTAAAGAGCCCATCGAGCTAAACGCCCTTCAGGCTCTTTGAGGTTCTGCAAACAATATAACGACGTGTGATTTGTTACAACTTTAAACTTTACCCCATGCAAAATAGACTCTAAATTGCTTATATGTATAGATCACCGCTATGCACTCCCACATGGTCATGGTAAAATTACACTCATGCAGTTCAGACTTCAACTACAGTATGCAATGGGACCTATCCCTCATCATCTTTCTGAGAAAGTACCGCCCCAACAGCGGAAAGGGATGCATTTATCTGAAAGATAAACTCCCTATTGAAGTTTAGACAGCGTAGCACTGTTGCACTCATCAGTGCCATCCATAGTGTATTGAAGGCGTATTGATGACGTTCCATCCATTTGAACACAGCATCCTTTTTAACAACTCAAATACCAACCCCCAACACAGCTAAAGTTAGGGATGAAGGCTAGTATCCAACCATTTCCAAAATACCTGTACATCATGTTTACTATTAGGTGTAGTCATTTTGTGGATGGCCGCCACCTTGGCCAGCTGTGGATTCAGCCCCTTGGAGTCTACCACAAACCCAAAGTATTCCAACTGATATATGAAAAAGTTACATTTTTTAGGCTTAATTTTGATGTTCACCTCAGCGAGCTGGTGGAATACTGCTTCTAGATGATTTAGGTGCTCCAAAAAGGTTCAGGGAAAAGCACTGATATCGTCAAGGTATATGAGGATGCACAACAGCTTCAGGTCACCGAGGATAGTGTCCATGGCTCGTTGGAATGTAGCTGGGGCGTTGCACAGCCCTTGAGGTATATGGGTCAGTTGTAAGAGACCTTTGGATGTGATTATGGCACATTTCTCCTGTTCCACCATGGCTAACTTGATTTTACAGTAACCTGATATCAAGTCCATCTCTGATAAATAACAGGCTCCCCCTAACCAATCCATAGCATTGTCAATTCACGGCAAGAGGTATAAGTCCTTTTTTTGTAATACTATTGAGCTTCTGGTAGTCTATTAACACATGGTTGGTGCTGTCTTTCCTTTTTACAATCAGAACGGATGAAGCTCATGGACTCTTGGATGGTTTGAGCATTTCTTGCTCCAGTAACTTGTCAATTTCCTTAGTGACAAAATCTTCCACTGCCTTTGATTGGCAGATCAACTGAGACCTTATAGGGATGATATCCTGTGTCCAATCAATGGACCACCCCTAGAACACCTTGGATCATGATTGGTGACAGCAAAAATCTCCCTGTACTTCTGAAATAAAGCTATCGCTTAGACTTTTTGTTCTTCTGATAGCCCTATTAAGTTCTTCCACAGTACCACTGTCATCACGCTGGCTAGTGATTTGACTGTTAGTCCAAATTCATCTAATGAACCAAAACAATGAGCCTAAAGGACCTTATCAATTAAAGTCAAGTGTAAATATGCCACTATTTGGTGTCATCAATTTACTTTGGTTTGCTCTGGAAATTTGCTAATAAGGCCTTGATTTTTCCATGCACTGGGAGTATAATCCCTGGAGCCACATGAGGCTCAAGCCATGTTTGATGATAGGGCCCAATGACCTCCCCATAAATCTTGGCAGGAACTTTCACTAATAATCTGGTGTTCACTAGTACTTTGTGACGGTTGAGGTCTATCCTCAGCATCACATTGCCCTGATCTTTGGTAAGACAGGGCAGGCTGTGTCTGGATGTATGGAGGAGGAGGGGAGTTGGTCCTGGCAGGGACGCCTAAGGGGCAGGAGCTTGAAGGAGGCCAAGGAGCCAGATGGGCGTCCAAGTCGAGGAAAAATGAGAATCAAGTAAAATGGGGAGTTTCGAGATTCGATTTGGATTTGAATCAAGAATGGAATGGAACAGGTGCTTGGAAGTTTCGCGGTTCATTTGGAATTCGAAATGGAACTGGTGCGGAACTGTTGAGGATTGGAACTGGCACAGAACCATTGAGTGAGGATTCCGCGATCCTGCTGTAAGGTTTACACCAAGCATCAGTCAGATTAGCACCATAAGCTTGTGTTATATTTTATATTAGCTTGTAGCATGTGTATATAGGGAAGGAACTGGGAGCTGGAGGCTTCTCAGTTCTGTTTTCTATCGACCTGGCCAATATTAAATAAAAAAGAACTTAAAATTCATATATTTATACTTTGAGTTTATTTTAAAATATTGCCTAACTGCAGCCATGTTTGGCTTGAAACAACAAGAATTGGACTTTGAGAGTGAGCTTGGGAGAGCTATTGCCTCCCTTTATACCTTGTCTTGGAGTCAAGGCATGTTGCTGGGGTTAAGTATATTTGCAACTGTCTTCCAGGGGGTGCTTGTCAAATCTTGTAGCTCGCACACAAGGAGAGTAGTATCAGGAGCCCTGTCAGCCCTATGGTCTGTAACATGGATTCTGTTGCCCAACTCGTTTGTGGCTCATTGGAAGGAGCCAGTGCGTTAAAGACTTGGTGTCTGAAAGGAATAGATATAGGTCCTGCAGCTCGGAGAGGTAGCCATTGGTATTCATATATCTGATGGGGAAGGGGCTAAGTCTTGCTTTTTAGTTGATGATAGCAAACTGGAATCACCCCATCACTATATGCAAGGTTGATGTGGGCCACGTACACTGGATCCTTCGGCACTCCACTAGAGGTAAAGTAAATTGGAATCTGCTATCCCAAAATGGCAAGGGTCTCCTCCGTCATTTCAACAACAGACCCAAAATGATGCAGGAAAGAAGTTCCAATTAGCAAGTCATAATTATTGTTTGGTAGCACTATCGCACAAGCTACAATTACAATGAACCCAAACTGCAACAGTAGCGCACTGTACGCTCCCTCAGATATTGTGCTCACTGCTCCAGCAGTCCCATACACCACTCAATGGTCCACATCAGGTTTTAACGTCAATTCTTATCAACTTAGTGGAAACTATGTTGACTGGAGCGTCTGTATATATTTTAGCACTAATTCTATTATTTACTACAAAATATCACAGTATGTACACTCAGAATAAGAAGAATATTGACTGTTTAATACATGGAAATTTACGGGATCTCTTTTTCCAAGAAAACTCATTATCCACTCAACAACTTTGGGGTGATATTTAACAATGGAGTATACCAGAAGGGCAACGTTTACTCCTTTCAAAGTTGGCACATCCGCGGCAGAATCCAGCTTGTCTGAGGAATATTGGTCAAGCATTTAGCAAGCGTATGGCTTTGGTTGCTCCAAAGATCACACATCTTCCACGGCCATGGCTTGAGCTCATACTACTACATTCACTTCTCCAACTGAATGCTAATATAAAATTTTGTCATTGTAATGAGGGACTTCCATGGGATATACTACTATTGATTCAGGGACGTTTGGGGTTGGGATAGTGGAGGAAGAGAGTCTTGTCTCTACTTTGATCCATCTTTTCCCTGGTAATATTGATCTTACTGCACGTAGTGCACATGACGGTTAGGGCAGCTTTGTGTTAAGTGGACATGGTGACCGCCTTCATAGAAACTAACCCCATAAGAGCCACGTCCTTGATTTTCATAGGAGGGTCCAGATCAGAAAGTTTGGGGTCGTTTGGTGCAACCAGGGCCAGGAGGTAAGATGATTGCTGGCATTTGGCGTAACTAGGTCCTGGTCAGTAGTTAGGTTGCTGACGATTTTAAATGGCCCCAGGGTGGTAGTCAAACTGTTGAGAATACTTTTGGCCAATGACGAGGCGTGGAATTATAGTAAGGCTGAGGGTTGCTAGGTGAGACATGGGCTAGATGAGCATATTCTCCTGGATAAGATGGTACAGCAGAGGCAGTAGTTTTCTGTTCTATATTTGGTGGCAGAAAGTTAGGGGATATGCGACGCAAAAACTGTACAATTTTGAGCAGGGGAAATTGTCATCCAGAATTGGTAAAATGAAATTGTGAAGATCTTGTTATGGCTTCACTGCAGAGGTCACTGTGATGTACACGTCAGCTTCTGCTAAGTATCCTGTCCCAATTAACATGTGAGCTTCCATCATAAATTGATCAGCAAACTCCATGAGAGTCTCATTACAGTGGAATCCAATCGTCAAAAATTCCACCTTTTGCTGCAAGATCCTAGAGGTGCCCCTGAACAGTCAAAGCACAGTATCTTTTACATTCTAAAAGGTAACAGAGCTGCTCAGGAGAAAGCAGGTGACTTGATCAGCACACACAACATCTAAGGCAGATATTAACAGTTTTGCTTTCCATTGATCAGTTGCACCTTCCGTTGCATATTTAAACCGTTTAAAGAAGCCATGGATATTCTAATTTTGATCAAATGGAGGCAGTTTCTCGATGTTGGCCTCCTCATCCCATATATGACTTTTTGGGGCATAGTGAGGAATGGGTCGAGATCTAAAGGCAGTTTCTCAATGAGAAGCTGGTCCAGCGGAAGTTGGGATGTCCACTGTTTCAGAGGTAGTGTGGCCTTCTGTCATGGGTAGCGCTGCCAAAACTTGGGGAAATTGATGTTCTGACTCATACTCATATCCAGAGCTACCATACTGGTGTAGTAGCTCTGACCAGCGTCATAATCCTCCTCGTATTATGCCCCCTTGTTGTCCTTCCTATTACCAATGAGAGGGCTAGAAGGTACTGATCAATTTCCGCTCCACATATTTCAGTCATTTAGTGGCATTGTCCAAATGCATGCGAGCTCCTTGGTTTTGTTGCCCAGGGATTTGCATCAGACTAAACATGCTATAAAGCTGCGCATAACGGCATTTTGTTCTTAAAGAAGTTCATCCTGTTTCTTGAGCACTGCGTCTAAAGTGAGTTTGAGTTCTTTATAACTGGCTGGTGCAGCACTTCATGAAGATTCCCCAGAAATGCAGGCGTTATGAGAAATAGCCGATGACTTAAAGATTTTGAGTTTTAGTGGTTGATCAATGGGCCCCCCTGTAGTGAGCACCACTGTTATAATTTTGGGCGTATTGTTGGGATCCGCCATAAGGGTCACACAGGTCAAACCCACTGAGCAATGGACAGATAATGTGAGGTTCATCATTCCTTTGAAAAGACTGAAAATATAGGAGAATAGGAGCAATCGCCCTGACAACACTTTTATTTATTTGTATAAATAAAGCAAATCTTCGCTACTCCGCTCTCTCTACTAATTACTACTCTTTCAGTTGCCCACCTCACTTATATACCAGCAACTTTGGATAATACTATTCTCATAGCTTAGGCTATTCTATTCTGCTGATTCTTTTTGGTTCCAGCTTGTTATTCTTCAACTCTCTATTGCCCTAATTTGAGGCGATCTATTTTGTATTTGTCAAATGTCAACATTTTCTTATTGCCTTATTTGGAGGTTATCCAATAACAATTTTTTATGACCCAATATCATCTTATCTCAAGGCACTCAAATAATCATAACTAATATCATGGTCAGCTGATTCTTCCCAATTTTCTATAGCTATTTTGGGCTTATTGTCCAGTTCTAAAAGAATCACAACAAGGTAATAATATAAGAGTTTATTATTTTTAGTCAGATTTCAAGATTTTGTATCACTATCAGAATGCTTTATAACATCACAAAGCTTTACAAGGTTTATTTTATAAAAAAATTAAACCTCACAAGGTATAGTTAGCAAGCTACACCCTAATTATGACTTGATGTTCAAGCAGGTGTTACCTGGTTACAATTGGCCTCTCCAAGCCCTTACCTATGCCACAGCCAATTAAGTAATCCAAAATTCCTTACTCATGATACCTTCAGAATTCAGGCGTGGACCTCTCCCCAAATATGATCACCCAATTTCAGGTATATTTCAAGATGGCCCAGAAGGCAAAACTATATCATTCACCCTCCATCAGCTAAGTATTAACTGCAGTACAGCTCTAGTATGTAAACATAGCTCTTTATTTCTTAACACAACCTCTCTTCCTTTGTCTCAGGCTCCTAAGAGCCCAGGTGTAATTAGAAAATATTGATATACTCCCTCAGGTTATGACTATGTAGTACTAAAAAATAATTTAGTAAAATTAACTTTAATCTTGGCCTAAAGACTTTTAAAAATGATGGTGGTTATAAAAACATTTGGGTTACTAATCATTTTAAACTTTTTACCGACATTTACTTAGAAAATTTTTATTAGTTTGTATATAATCTTCAGTATTCACCAACTACTATTTCTACTACAAGTGGCTTGTATGTAAAAATGTATTCACCTATATAATACTTACACCAAGTTACTAATATTTAAGTCAAGGTGATTATTTTTCATATCAATAGCACTTTTGGTTTTTAAAAGCTATATCTTATCTTGTAAAAAGTTCCTGTATGAAAAGTATATCAGTGCTAAATTCAAGCTTAGACAGGAATGCATATTATAAATTTTAAGCCTGATATTCTGGCAAGTTTAGCTTTTTAAAACAATAAACCACGTTCTCGTGTGGAGTGTTACAATTTTCTTTAGATCTCTAATTTACAAACATCTAAGTTGTATAGTAGAAATTTCCATCCTAATCTATAGAGACTTAGTGCTCACACCATTAAGGCACCCCATCATAATTGTAAAAGCCTTTAATATCCTCTTAGGTTATTTACATAGACCAACTTAATTGATCACTGTTAAATAGTAGTGTTTTATTTTCAGACCTACCACTTAAGCATGCCAAACATATTTTTTAAGGCAAGTGAAAGTTGCTGAGCCTTAGCAAACTTGAATTAATTTTGTATATATCTTCAATAATATAGTTTTTAGACTCAGTTGGCATGGCTAACAATTATTCAGGGTCTATATGGATTGTTAACATATAGACTAGCCTTTAAAGTCTTAGTTAGCAATAATGCTAATTTCTGGTCTTGTAAAGGTGTTTTTAGATTAATTTGACTTGGATTAATGGCATAGCGCTACTTTTAAATTATGTAAAAAAGATAACTTAAAGTATAAGTTTTGTAAGCGACCTACTTTAGTTATAAAGCACTATCATCAGCGCTAAAAAAGTATTTATGAAATTTAAATATGGTTGGTATGGATTCAAAGTTACGTGTTATGACATGGATCAAGATCTGAGATGACTTTTAGTCTTTATAATATGGTTATAAGGTCTGCAGTTCCTAGATGAGGAATGGTGACAAGTTGAATAGCAATGACTCATTAAGATATATTATAGCTTTATGGAGTAGTCTATCATCTGAGAATTTTAATATTTACTCTGTTTTTAGCATTCTAAAATGGGGGTTTTGAGGGGCCACACTTTCATTTAGACGATATAGTGTATAGAGATATGATAAAGTATAGGTAATGTCATTTAGATATATACCATAAATCATTAGATTGTTAACTCACCACAAGGATTAGTTTCTTTATAAAAAGAGAAGACAATTGGTGTCCCTATATTTTATGTAATGATCATGACTTAATTGTAAAGATATACTTCAGTAACAAATATGAGCATATCAAAGCCAAGGGCATCAAATTGGCAAGCCTTCCTGACCTGAATCACACCCTAGATCAACATAGTAAGGGTAAAATACGTCCAGATTGGATCTAGGGGTCCGCTTGATGGTCCAACCAGTGTTAAATCAATGGCGTTCAAATTTATTAGTTATTTAATTAATGATGGCATGTTATCAAATTTTGTTTGAGGATGGAAATTTGAGTCCCGTTCAATTTTGAAATTTTTCCCAATCAAGAAAAATTTAAATTCAGTCACTCAGGCTGAGCCTACTCAATATATAGCATTATACTTGATGGTAAGTTGAGATTATTGGTCAGATTGAGCGCAGTGTCTTAGAGAATGACATTGATACCCCCACTGTCCTTATAATTCATTTCACTTGACCAACACCATTATTTCTCATCTCCCTTGATAACCCACAATTTATCCTTATATCTTTAGATGAGCCTTTTATGTGTATCTCCAGAGGTCCTCCATAAAGAGGTCTGGATTCATATAAACTGTTGGCTTCCGCGGTGTTGTTTTAGTAATGCATATGGTATGGGTTTGTTCCCTGTGATTGGGTGGGTTTTCCTCCTTTCACCTTTGTAAAATCGAGAGTTATAGAAACTATCCTGAAACTTTAGTTTTAGATATTAAGGATCTTTCACATTATCTAGTAAGGCTTTGAGCTAAAATTCTTAATAATTAAAGTCTTAGTGATTCATATAGAAGTCTAAGCCTACTTTACAGCACTTTTAAATTTAGCATTCTGATAAATATCTATATAGCATCAATGAGAGTATCATCAACCATTAAAGATGAGATTTTATACACTATTTGTGTACTTAGTTTATAGTATACTGATTTAAGATACCTATTTTAGCGTTTATAGTAGGATTTATATAGTTAGAAACTTTATTGCATATGAGGTTGTAGTAGATATCTTGATAGCTTGACACATTGTAAAGTTAGAAAGCAACCCCTGCACCTTAACTGCATGGAATTCACATTCCTCACAAAGAAGGAGCAGAATAAGGTAGCCATCCCTCTCATGACCCAGAAAATTTTAGCCCATGAGATATATAAGAGGTAGGTGATGGCGTACCACCTCAAAGTTGCATCCTTCTCTTTTACCTCACCACCCAATAGTTGATTCAGTGGATTATGGGAGTGTGTAAAGGTGGCAGCGGTGATAGGCCACACTTTGGGGAAATTGATGGGCATCTCTCCTCAGTGATATTTTTGGATTCCGCTGAGGGTCCCAAAAAATTAAAATAAATTGAGGAGAGGTGGAATTGAGCCAAATTTGGTACAACAGGTTTGGATTCCTGATAGTGGTTTTCCTTTCCACTAGAAGAAATGGGTCCTGCTTTAAGGTTTTTGAGGGCATCAAATATGTTTGATACACAGCGGGATTGTCCCTATGTGGCTTGGCCATGGGCGCAAACAGTCAACTTCCAGATGAAGCATTGCAGATCCACTAAGTGGAAACTTAGGGGAGGAAAAATTTAGTGGCAAATTTTGATAGAAAGTCATCTGACTAGTGGAATGGAGATTCAGCATCAAATTAGTTGTGAAAACCTGATACACTAGCATTGATTGTGATTGATCTACCCTCAGTTCATCCAAACCCTCATCTCTTCCTAAGCCCCCAAAGTACTCAAGACAACTGTCCATCACAGTTACTGTTATCAGTCTATTTCAAGCCTTTATTTAATAAAAACAAATTCCCACGCCAAATTTCCCAGTTATAAATTGTATTTTCCTTTTACAGCAGCCGCTCAATAAGTGCCATGTTCTCAATGTTGTGCAGCAATTGGGCCATAGTGGCCATCATCACCACATTGTTACATTCTATACTTGAATAGGGATATTAAGTCAGTGGTTTATTGGGGATGTCCCCTCTTTTTGGATGCCACCTGGTTTCAGGATGCACCATTGCTTTTGGAGATACTTTTTCCTTGCTGGACAAAGTTTTGTGACTTTGCCATGCGCTTGGCAACCTGAGGTACCCCAGCAAGTTTTGGGACCATCATGGGCTCACTAAAGGTGAAAAAGGAGGAATTGATGGTCAATGCGGCATCTACAACTTATTTGCCTATTAGAATGCTGTTAATGGCAAACTTCAGCACTTTTCCTATGAACGCTTCCATTGGGAAATTAGTAATATTGGATGATAAGCCTAAACTACTAGTTACTAGATCATTAGTTATCCTTTGGAATCAAGATGCAAGTATATAATAATTTAATATGATTCAGTATGGGTCAATGCTAAGCAATCTGACCTCAAACAAATATGGGAATACCGCGGGAAAATCCAATGATGTGACGAGCACAATGAAAATGGGAGAAATTGAATAGCAGAGCATAAGGGCCAGAAAATTGCCAATGGGATGAGCATAAAATGGGAAATGAAATAGTAAGAAGGGGAGTAGTATAGTTAGCGGCCATAGAGCTAATTTTCAGGATAAGATTCCGAAGGTTGAATGGTAGTAGGATCCTTTTTTTTTAGTACTAGATGGTCCCAATTAGTAGGATCCTTTTAAACAACAAAAGTTCTGTTTATTGGAGCTCTTGGTCTCCATTTTATTTATTTATTATATCTTCCAATGGACGGCAATTGTCATATTGCTTTCACATTGTTTCAATGAGGTGTTAACTCCTACGCAACCTTTTGGAAAATTGTATTCCATTATGCCAGATTATTAACAGTGGTGTTCACTACATGGGCCCACTGATTAAACCATCTAAGCCTTTTTCTATCAGTACCATGGCAGACCCCCCTAAAGCTGACAGTTAACCATCTTTTTCTATCGAGTAAGTGCATTATTATGAAATTATACTCACCCTGGACACATTGTTCTGAACTAATGACGAGCTACCCTGTGTGCATAAAGTCCTGGTGGATCGGATTGAAGCATAATATGGGCAAATTTATAACCTTGACCTGCAGAAAAAGTTATTAGTGGACCTCCTCAGCAGCATGGTCAAAAGGTTGCATCGCGTGGAGTGGAAATTGGATTATAAACCTTCCTAATGCAGTTTCTGACGTGGACCCAGAGACCAAAACAAAGATGACAGTGAGGAACAAAGATGCTATGATAAGAGAGTAGCCGAGGGGGTTGTGGGAGAGCTCTTTGATGACCAAGCAGGCAATGAGAGTCAATTTTCTGATAGTGGTAGTTCCATGGATGACTCTGCCTCGCCAGAAGGGGTTCCTCACATGTTCATGGTGTTGCTGGCTGAGAAAACCAAGCTGCATCAAAGCCTGTGGAAAAGCCGAGTTCAGCCCTTACTTCTGCATCCTCCCCTCAGAAATCAAATTTTGTCTAAAGGGAAGTGCCTCGGTTCACCTTAAGAGAGTTTAGCTACAAGCGGGATGAGGATGTTTGCATTAATAAGTTGCCCTCACTCAATCTGTACAGGAATATTCATGGGTTCTTCAAACGTATTAAATCTGCTGTGGAGGGAGCTTTGGACCGCTGTGCGGCAAAGTTATTCATCTCCAACTTAGGTGTTGAGAGAGCTGACCAGGTTACATGCTATCTGAAGGACCATTCTTACGCATATCTATAAGTCAAATAAAAGGTGCTGCACTTGTTTGGGGTGTGGAGAAAATGGCAAAATGTAAGGCCAAGTTCCTGACAACAAGTTTCATCGGAATGAAACCCTGATTGAGTATGCTGATTGATTTACTTTGAAAGCACATGTCTTAGTAGGTGCGGGAACATTATATAAGGCTGATTAATTGCAATGACCACAGAGGTGAACCACATCGTGAGCTTTTAATTACCATGGCTTCAGTTTTGAAGGGGATATTACTTAGAATTGTCAATTACCTGCATCAAATAGCCACCATGTTCAGTTCCCCTAATTTGAATGTGGAAGCATTTGATTTCTGCTGCTGAGCCTCTTTCTTTAAGTGGGACGCAACGGTCAACATATAATCTGCAAGCTGGTCCCCAGACATTCTATAGTTGCTTGGGTCGCCCTCAGCTGTATTATAACCATTGGGCCAAATTATAATCCCTCGGCCAACCCTTGGCCTGAGCCTTTTAATGATACTCATAGATGGTCTGCCTTTGTAGTAACATGTTATGATTACAGTCACCTTGGACATATTGCAATAAACTGCCCCACTAATGGCAAGTCCATGTGCAAGACTTGACCAGTATGATCAGAGGAAAGATCATGCAAAGTAGAGATGAGACCATATATTTTCACTAGTATAATTTAAATTGTCCCACCCAAGCACAATGAGATGCTTCCACCAAACTCTGTAGCCCCACAAAAATGTTGCTATCTCAACAACCTGCCAATAACATACATATAATAACTTGATTTACAAGCCAAAGAGGCCGTAGTAGAGGAGGGCCATCATGAGATGGCAAAACTTTATGCCTGTCAGATTTTGGAGCAGGCCTCATTTGACAAACACCAACCCTCCTCTGAAGCGCCATCACTAAAATGGAAAATGTCGCCACCTCAGTAGAAATAATTTATTAAATTGTACCCCAAGGTTGGAGTGGTAATTGTACAGTTCCTTGAGAGAAACAATTCCCTAGATATTTATATATCTAACAATCAAGGTTCTTATTAAGAGTGTATGTGTTGTAATATTTTTGTTGCAAAAAAGTTCGTGTGATTATAGACACAGGCGCAACAATTAACATAGTATCAACCAAGTATGTGGCTTTGTTATCACTGAAACATAAATGGAGCATCATATAGTGCACGGGACTGCTGTGGCAGAATGCACAAATTCAGAAGAGGCATATAGTGCACTGCCTCTGCAGTTTAGGTCAGTTGCTTTCTATGCACCAGAGTTTGTGTTACTGAATCACAACTATGACATGCTGATAGTAGCAGCCTTCATGCGCCACTTTAGGGATGTAGTAGATATGGAAGAGGAGATGTTTGTGATCCTGAGACAGCATATCCCACTTTATCTCACCTCAAGTGGGGTGACAAAGAATTCTGCTTTTGATAGGAAAGTTAACCTTGCATATATTGATGGCGTAATCCTTGTCCAATACCAGCGCTTATCAAATAGAACTAGGGTTCTCACTCACCAAATATGAGTATCAGGGATACCAGTCCAATATGAGGCCGCTGAAAAATTCCTTCTGAACACAAAAATATTGTGGGGACAGATCTTGAAATTGAGATACCCAAAGGGCTTTATGTGCAGGGTCCTGGGCCCCTATCAGTTATTGCTTTGAGCCCCATGTGATACAGTTATCAGATTACTGGGAATGAGGAGGTCAAAGTGTTGTTAGCCAACTTGCAGAAGAGTCCGCTGAAAGTTACTGACATCAGGTAGTGGCATAATTGCATCTGACTTCCATTGATGAGGCCTTGCAGGCTCATAAATTTCGTTTGCTGGATGATTTTGGTATTCCCACTGTACATCAGGCTGGTGTAATTACAGTGATTCCATGGTAAACATTAGCGGGACTGTTGAAGTGCAGATGACTGGGTACTGGCTTTATTCAAAAAGTATCAAGAGACCTCTGCATCTCAGGATCATTATTTGGGATGCAAAAGTGACGTTATTTATTGAGTAGACATAGGGTAACCATTTTCCTATTTAGTCCTGGCCGATCTGATGCTCAAGGGATGCACAAAAGGTAGTTTCTGATGAAATATGGAAGCTGCTGGAACAGGATATGCTGGAGCCATCAAAGAGTCCTTGGGCTTCAACCATTTTAATCATTAAAAATGATAGCACTAATCTGGTAGTAATTGACTACTGGAACTGAACAGCATTATCAAAAAGGATTCATACCTGATGCCTCAAATCGATGATACTATATATCTTTAGGCAGCGCTCACTATTTTTAGCTGTGGACCTAATATTGGTTTAATGGAAAATTGAGTTGCCTGTAGAGGAACAAGAGAAGTGTACCATTACCACTTTCAAAGGGTTATTCCAGCATACTCATATGCCGCAGGGGTTATGTAATGCCATGGCTACGTTCTAATAGGCCATAGACTTTATTCTTGGTGATCTCAAGCTGTTGTTCATCCTTGTGTACCTCAATGACATTAACGTCTTCTCATGGATGTTTAAGAGCATCTGGTCATTAGGAGGAAGTATTCTCTCTAGCTTATAGAGGTCAACTATTTAATTTTTCCCATAAACCCAGCCTGCTAGATTTTCTGGAATTGCTAGGGGATAATTCCTTAATGTGAGGTAAATTGAAATTTGGTTGACCCTGATTTCAGAGTAATTATGTTTGGGGGATTTTAGGATATTCGCCTGGTTGTATATGTTGAGGATCAATCTGGATGAATACTTAAGATCTCGTTGGGTGGAGTTGCCAACAAAATAGGGGCATCTGATAGTGATTAACTATCAAGTGTACTGATTGGGATCGGTCAGGTTTCATCACTGACTAATTAGGAATGTAAGTAGTAAGTTTTAAGGCGAGTGATGCTGCCTAAAAATAGTGGGTCAATCAGTTGGTTTGTAACCTGCCTTAATGGGTAACAATTCCCATTACCTAAGCAGGTTGCTAGCCAAATATGGTTGGTTCACTTGGATCAAGAAGAAAATGTTAGGGACACGTTTTCTGACTCTTTCTGTTTGAGGTCTTGAGGAGGTCCAATGACGGAATCCTAGGCAGGATAGGGAAGATCATCACTGCTGAGATGAGGATGGGTGAATCAACAGCAACGGCTGCCATTTCATTGAAGAGGTGTCAACCAAGGGTTGAGCGCCAAATCCCCCACTATAAATTCCCTAGAATTCACCAATAGTTAAATAAGTTTTTATCTGATATAAAGTTTTAAGTAGTAAACTTTAACAGCTTTCAATTGTTATATTCTTTCTCAGGGATATTATTGCTGTGTGCGATAATTGGGAGACTCTTTAAGGAAAAGAGTAAGGATTTGAGCGGGGATCCAGAGAAGAAGCGGAAACAAGTTGGGGATTGCTGCCAACTGTGTGTCAAACTGGAGAAACTGTCACCAGGTAATCTCAGAGAAGATTGGGTTAGCTGGTACGAGAGAACAAATTCCTATTTTGAGACATCTCAAGTAATTCAAGTGGAAATACTGGCTGAGCGTTGGGCTGAGATCTAAGAATTCCATTCAAGAACGGATAATAGTTGTCATACTCTTTTCAACCAGTTATATCAACAACAATACTACGTAGATGAATTGCAAAAAAAACTTAATCTGTGCAAGTAATAATTTTATAGGGGTTATTGGTCAATAACAAAAGACCCATAAATTTTTACATAAAAAATAAAGAGAAGCCTCATAAATGCTAATTTTTAAAGAACAACTAATGTATCTTTGTTCTTGGTGGAATCTAGGGGACTTAGGTAACAACAAGCTAAGGGAGAGATATTAGAAATATGGCCAACCAAGTACCTGTAGGATATCCAGGTATTTCTGTGCATGGTCAAGTACTATTGATGCTTTATTCCCAATTAGTTGTATCAGGGCACTACTCTTCAAGCTGCTGAAGAAGGACGCTAGATTCGAATTGAAAGAACATAACCAGAGATCCTTTGACACTCTCTGGATGGCGTTGATTAGCGCACCAGTGTTGCAATATATGGAGCTTTGAAAAAAAGTTTATCATCCAGATGAATGCTCCTTTTCTGTCGTCAGGGCGGTATTATCTCAACAGGATACAAAAGGTGGAGCATCCCATCTCCTATTGAAACAGAAGTTTGTACTGTCAAGAGCAGAATTACTTTGTGAATGAGAGGAGTGCCAAGCTGTAATCTACTCTTACAAGCAATTTTGAGTGTATCTTTATGGGATAAAGTTTAAGGTCGTGACTGATCATGCTTTGTTGCATTGGTTACAAAACCTTTAGGATACTTGAAGGACGGCTGGCATTATGGGCTCACAAGCTTCAAGCCTACAATATTGAGATAATGCACCGCTTGGTGCAAAGCATTTGAATGCTGACTGTTTATCCTGGCTACTGACAATCGCCATAATGGCGGATTTAGGTACTTTGATGTATGAAAAAATGATCAGCGACAAATATGATGATGGTTCACCTCAAGTTATTAGGGCATTGTATAGAATGATGGCTGACACGTTCTGGAAAGATGATGAGTTGTACAAATTGGAACGTGGTGTTATGCTGAGTTTTAGAAACCATTTGCTCATCCCAGAAATTATTTTGAGTACTCACAAAGTGGTAGGTCACGGATGGTTATGCAAAATGTTGGAGTTCCTGTGACTACGCTAATTTTGTGAGAGCGTGCACCTTGACATTCTCAAAACGATCTCCAGTTGTCACCAATGATAAAGTGGAGAAGCCCTTCCACCAGTTAACTTCCTAGCGACTGGTGAAACCCAAGTCTTCATGGCACACAGTGTCCATTGAAGTTGTAGGGCCCTTGAAGACAGGCGCAAACCGCTCTGAGTGCATCCTGGTAGTGATTGATCATTTGAAAAAGCGGGTGGAGTCATGCATGATAAGAAATCTAGGGGCAGCAACTACTGCTGAATTCATAATGGAGTGTGTCTTTCAGCAGTATGGCTGCCCACAGTTCATTCTCACTGACAATGAAACAACTTCAATCAGCATATCCTCCATAAGTTAAACAAAATAATAGTTATTTGTGGGGCTTTAACAACCTTTACCATCCTGAGTCCAACGAAACTGTCAAATAGTCAATGGGATTCTAGTTATTATACCTAGGAAGATCGTGATAGACAGGCCACGGACTGGAGTACCCTCCTTTCAGCCGCAGACTTTTCATACAATATTATCTACCACTCTACGACTGGGAGAAGCCCCTTCCAATTACTTTATGGGAGAAACCCATCCTACCTGAACCAATCTAATCTTGTGTAGAAGATACCGGTAGTTTAGATCTTCAATGATATTTGGTAACTTTGACTTCTATATTAAGCAAACTCATGACTGAAGCTTACTCAACAAACCTAGCTAAAAAGATTGAGAGTTCACAATTCTGATCAATTCTGGCGGAGCAGCCTTCTGTAGTTTGTGATAGATCATGTCCTATTTCACAATTAGAACGAGGTTGGATGGTGGAATAAGTTGACTAGTATATGGATTAGACCCTTTGAGATATTAAGGTTAATGGGCACTGATGCATATATGATCAAGGACACAGTGAGTGGGCAGGTTATCAACCATGTGCACGCTAAGTTTCTCTAGGATTATAATCAATAAAGGACATGACAAAAAAAAATAATAATAAAAATAACTTAAAAATCAACAACAGTAATAAAATAAATAATAATAAAATTTTACAGATATAATAGATGTATGTATATAAATAATGACAAGTATAATAACATGTATTTTAAAAAAAGGTGAATCAAGTATATCAGCCCACTGGTCAGGCTGCCTCATTGCCTCTTGGCCTCTTATTCTTTTGGCGGGACTTGTGATTTGATCAGTGGGATGCATGCTTCTTTTACCCCCACCATTTTTCAAGCAGTTCAAACTTACTGGATCCTTTGGGGGTTGGCGGAGGAGGTGGCTGTTTTATTGGAATGGATGGGGTCAGTAGCGGAATGGGGGACAAAACGCCAGCGAAAGATGGAGATAGATAGAATGGGCACTGGAAGAGGAGATGGGTGCCATATCAAGAAGAGAACGACGCTACAAATTTAGGCAATCTATAAGGAAGTTGTCGAGGCTAGGATAATTGAAAAGGAAGGGAAGCAGATTCTAAAAAGCTGCTCAATGGGCCCACTAAAGTGACGCTCAATGGCGTTCCATTTCCATACCCAACTCTCCCAAAGGGGAAAGAAGACCATGTTCCTAATGAGCGCCATCAAGGGAAGGTACCATATTGCGTTGTTGGCATCCAGATCCTAAAATTGGCAGTAGCCCCATATCATGCAGTTTAGCCTGTTGTTCTGGAAGTTCACCCCCATAGATTGAGAGTGGTTCAGAATGTGGCGAAATTCTCATGACCAGCTAACTAGATCCCATTGCATTAAGTATAACATCCAGAAGACTGACAGTCCCTCTGGATGTGGCTCAATAATAGGTAGTAGAGTTAGACAGTGTTAATTTTTGGCGTTAAAAAGACTCGTTGGTGCTTTCTGCCTTGAATCCGACAATGTAAATCAGGGGATTTTCTTACCGCTGATAGGTATATGAAGAAAAGCTAGAAAATACTAAAAAGGCTAAATAATAGTTTTCATTAGGTGCCACGCGGGGGTAAAAGAGGGAATCCACTTTTTAAATTGATAAAGGTATTTTAAAACGTCAAGGCTTGACACTCGTATGCTTGGTAATTTCCAAATTAGTAAACTGGGATTTTGGCCTATCAAAGCTCTGAAACTCTCTTCACTATGGCTGAACGACTGATGGGGAGTTAATCATTGGCAAAACGTACCTGTGGGGTAACTATTTAATAAATTTTAGCCAATACACTTTAGAAAAGTTTATTGCACCCTGGGGGAACCCACACTAAGACTATAAAAAGGGGTGGTTCCCGCTTTACTGCTAGCTTTGAATTAGTCGTGCCTGGGGGAGAAACCTTTGATGGACCCCCCAGGTTTACCCATGGAGTTGAGGAAATTTGACTTCCCGACTTGGCACTATTTGCCCAGTTAGTAATGATATTAGTGTTTCCCCAGATTGCGGGGTTCCACCAAGAATTGGCCAGGGTCTTTTGGCCAACAAAAACATCATTTAAATTTAAATTAATTTTACTATTATTGGGGACTTGCAAATGTCTGACATTCCTCTTTTTGGCTGATTTTGCCCCAAAACACTCTTATCATGAAGACTGGAGGGCAAATGTCCAACAGAAAGCTAAAGCCATCTGCAAAGAGCTTTGCCGCTTTAGAGAATGAAGGACTTCTGATCTGCTCCCCACCCCAGCTCAACTGCGCAATGAGATTGCCAAAGGGGGAAACCAGAATTCAGATGGCGAATGAACTTGGTGAATAGCTTCTGGGCCAAGACATTCACTCATATAACTACAGCACACCATCATCACTACTGGTGTTGGGGACTTCATAGAGTGGAATGGTTAGAAAGCCATGCCTCAGTTGTACCATAACTTAAGGAAATATGTCGGGGGTCATGGGCTTGGTTTCATTTTGTGAGTATAAATACATCTGGAAAATGTTAGGTGAAGCTGCACCAAAGAATTATCGTCCAGTCAAGGGGGTAATGTCATAAAAATGATATGGTTGGATGATAAGCCTAGATTTCAATTGTCAAATCATTGGTTATCTTCCAATATTGAGATTCAAGGAAATAATAATATAATATGATTTGATATGGGTCAATGCTAAGCAATATGACCTCAGAAAACTATGGGAATTCTGCCAGAACCTCAAATGATGACACAAGTATGATAAAAATTAGAAAAGCTAAGTTTCTGAGTAGATGAGCTGGAAATTAGTCTAAGAGATGATCTTAAAATGGGTAACAAATGAGGAAGAAAGAACGTTATTTGTCTATTAGCTAAAGAGCGATTCTGTGTGCTAAGATTCTGAAGGTTGACCGGTATTAGGATTCTGCCAAACAATATAAGTTGTGGTTCCCAGAGCTCTTGGTCTCCATTTTATTAATTTAATATATTTTGTGAGGGAGAACGATTGTCATATTGCTCACCCGTTGTATCAGTGGATCTTAACTCCTGTGAAACCTTTTGGCGGATTGTATTCCATTCTGACAGATTTTCAACAGATTCCCTTCCCAGCCAATATTAAATCATCTGAAAGATTACTCCCCTGGCATTCTGGTTTGTCTTCTAGGTGCTCACGCACCCTGACTGGCAGGTGAGTATAAAGTTTTAAGCTAGTCTCTTAAAAATCATAGACTACCTTTAGTGTCTAACATTATCACCCTTCTATTGGAAGTAGGTGATGTGACGGTATAATTGTACCATATGAACCTGCAGTTGGTGCTGGGGTTGTTTTGTTTGTGTGGTCAATGGGTGTGTTTATTAGTGTTTCTGAAGGTAGTGGCAGAGTTCTTACCGAGTATTGCTTCCATGGGCACCAGTTCTGGTCTCTTCCTACCCTAGGGGGAAGGGGTCATTTGTCTAAAAGTTGAAATCAAAAACCATGTTTAGACGCTCTCACTGAGTTGCAAGAATGGGTTTCAGCCAACAGGGCGGCTTCCTCCTCCTTGATTGATGCACAGCGAAGTGTGGCTCTTTTGGACATAGTGAAGGGGGATGCGCATCACTGGGTGTGCAGGATCTTACTCTCTGACAATCAGGTGGGAGTTTTGATGCCTTTTAAATGCTGATGTTATTAATAGTGTAGGCGCCAGTATCAGGATCTGCTCTCCTGCTTCAATTACTTATGCTGGGCGCTGAAGCATCTGATTTTAGACGTGTTGGTGGTAGTATTTTGTGCTGCTTTGGATCTGGTGTCCACCTATAATTCCGCTTGTGACGCTTAGTGGGGTCATCGGTCCAGGTGTGTGGTGGCAAATTCCATTGGGTCTACACTCTGGAATATATTGGATGGTTGGGTTAACTCCAGAAACAGGTCCCCCCTGAGGTAAATCTGTTAGGGGCGTTGAATGATAATTTGGCGTGCCCTTCATTCCTCACCCATCAGGACAGTTTAGACTAGGCTCCTGGGGTGTGCGTTTTGGTACTGGAGGACGTTCCTGTCACTGTCCTTTACAATGGTTCATCTTCCCTTTGCCTGGCACCAGTGGGTATAGTAGTTTCTGAGCAGCCCCTGGTGTAATGGGTGGGTTCACACCAATACGCAACAAACAAATTGGGCAGTAAGAGCCAAGTTACTGACCATATTAGGTACAGGCCTGCAGAGGCCCATCCCTGAACCCAACTGCCATGCCTTGTCATTGCCACATATTCTCAGACCACTGTTCCCACGACGCTGCACAACAGTAGCAGGGTCTGGGACTAGGAGAGGGCTGAGAACGACACCAACGCCACACTGAGCTCACTGTCAGAGCTCATGACTTCAATCTGATCTGACTATTCTACTATATAAATTTAAATAATTCTGTGCTTTAGAAAAATCCTTTATTTCTGATTTCCTCGTAGAAGACACAACTGCCCTACAGGGCTGCAGCGTCTTCCCTAAAAGAATTCGCTGCAAATATCAAATAAGCTTTTCTTTTTTAGTTAGACTCTTCTAAGCCCTGACCACCACATTGTTAGCAAATATTAACCATCCCACCGGATCACCATCCATGCCCCACATAAGCCCATTGTCATTCCGTGGAGGTGATTTGGATTCAAGATGGCAAAATTTCCCAGCTCCAAACTTACTGAATTTGATGCCCATTGAATCAGGGCCACATTCGGATTGAACTCCACCTGATCTGAGTCAATGTGTGGATCAGGTGCCTCCTAATCTATTACATCACCCCCCTGTGAAGACCAGAATTCCTGGACCTTCTCTGGGCACTGCGTACAGTCATCCATCATCTGCCACATCGACTCTTCTACCAGATAGCCCTTCCACATCATCAACAGCTGCTGTCAGCCTCTCACCCACTTGGCATTCAGTATCTGTTCCACCTTGTATTCTGGTATCTCCCCTCTCTAGGATTCAGCGGACCAGGGCACTTGGGCCCCTCACCCCCAAAAGCCTGTAGCTGGGAAGTGTTGATCACCAGATGGGCTCTGGAACCCACTGGTAAACTCAACTTGAAGGCAACCTGATTAATAGCTCAGATGATCTGGTATGGGCCTAGAAATTTTGGACCCAGATTATGACTCTTTACAGGGATGGCATAGTTTGTGGCTAATACCAGAACCCAGTCCCAAGGTTCAAACACTGGATCTGGCGCCCTTCACCGATCTGCCTGCCACTTCTTCCAAGCTACCACCTGATCCAAGTTTCCCTGTAGCATCTTTCTGATTTCTGACATGGTATGAATCATTTCATCCGCCCTCTGACATACACCACCCGCAGATCCCCCATTTGATTTAGGGTTGAGTACATGGTTCATGAAAGATGGTGACATTCCTGATGAGGATTGAGAGTGGTTATTGTAAGCAAACTGGGCCATCTGGACCCATGATACCTAATCATCCTGTCAATTGGACATGTAGCACCGCAGATACTGTCCAAGTATCTGGTTCACCCTCTCCGTTTGACCATCAGATTGTGGATGGTATACTGAGGACTGACCCAGTCTGATTTCCAAACTTTTAAGTAGACTCGACCAGAATGTTGAAATAAATTGTGGTCCATGATCCAAAATGATCTCCTCAGGTAAGCCATGATGGGAAAACACCTCACCAATGAAAACTCTTGCCACATCCTTCACCAAAAAACTCCCAGTGCATGGGAAGAATTCAGCTATTTGGTAAGTCTATCCACAACCACCATAATCGCGTCCTTCCCCTGCACCTTTGGAAGTCCCACTATGAAATAGACACTGACTGAATTCTAAGGGGTCTGCAATATTGACAATGGATTCAACTTACCTGATGGCAGTTTTCTCGATGGCTTTGACTTTGCACATACAAAACACTCCCACACGTACTTCTGGACATCCTTATGAAGGCCCAGCCATGAATACTCCCACTCTACCAACTCCATCATCTTCCCCACTCCAGTATGACCCACCAGTGGATGGTCATGGGAAGCCCAGATTACCTTCCACCGTAATGATGGGTTGATACCCATACACGCGACTTGTGGTATAGCACCCCAACCCTCTTCATGAAATCTGCATGGTACCGGTGTGGCTGACCCTCCGTCATCTTAAATTTCAGCCTTCATGTGAACTCCGCGCTCCTCTGCTTCTGGCGAACTTCCTCCCCCATCTCACTCCCCCCATCTTCAACCATCACAAACTGATCCAGATGGAGCATTGTTGCGGTGTTGAACTCCTCCAATTCACCCTTCTCATACACAAAAGCTCCATATTGGCTCAAATAATCTGCCAGGACATTCGAAGCCCCAGGATGGTATTCCAACCAGAAATCATACAGACCAGCTCCACATGCCATATGGCTTGTCGCTGGTTCATCTTTCTGGGTTGGCAATAGTACTCTAAGGCTTTATGGTCCGTTCAAATAACAAAAGGATGCCAGGCATAGAGCAGGTGATGTTGCCATTCACGCAAGGCCGCCATCACCGCCAGCAGTTCCTTATTGTATATCGGGTAATTTGTTTCCATTAGGGGCAGCTTATAGCTGTAGAAACACATGGGATGCTCCAAACCATTCTCCCCTCCTGAAGCAATACCGCCCCCACAGCATAATTTGAGGCATCTATCTCGACCACAAAAGGTTTCCCTGGATCCAGATGGGCCAGCACTGGTGCAGTAAGTAACTTACCCTTTAATTATTCAAGCGCCAGCTCTTCTTCCTTTCCCCATACAAATGGAACTTCCTGGGTCAAACATGTGATCGGTAAGACCATCTGGGAAAGATTCCTCACAAACTGATGAAGAAAGTTCAAGGTACCCAAAAAACTTCACACCCCCATCTGATCCATGGGAGCCTTCCATGCCTGTACTGCTCAAAGCTTATCCAGACATATCCCCAATCCATTCCAGAATACCACTTTTCCAAGAAACGTCACCAAACTCTGGTTGAACTCACACTTGGAGGGCTTTAACCTTAAACCCATTTGGCCAATCGCCCCCAAAACTTCCTGAACATCTTGTATATGCTCTTCCTGGGACCGCGAGAACACTAGAATATCGTCCATATAAGTGGCACCGCATCATCTAATCATCCCCTCAAGGACATGGTCAATTATCCATTGGAACACCGCTGGAGCATTCCTCAGCCCGAATTGCATTACCCAATATTGGTACACCCCCAGGTGATCTTGAACGCCATGTATTGCTGATGCTCTGGTCTCACTGGAATCTTATTAAATGCATCTGCTAGGTTGAGCTTCATAAACATCGTGCATCCAGTAACCATCAGACTAAGTGTCCTCCAAAAGGGGCGTCATATATGGATCCGGCTCCATGACCACATTTAGACATCGGAAATCCACATATGGGCGTAGGTCGCCACTTGCCTTTGGTACTAACAACACAGGAGACATCACTAGAGACATGAAAGGCTCAATCAAACCCTTGTTCAACATGGACTCCAGATGGCTCTCCAATGCTTCCCTGGCCCGTTTATTTAGAGCATAGACCAGACTTCCCCTGGAAAGTCCAATCCCTCCTTGAACCAAAATGAGAATGTGAAAGGACCCATAGGGAAAAAGGAGAACTTCTGATGGGACCAAATATGTCAACGAAGTCACTGTATTTGAGTGGGAGCTCTACCTCCTGCATTCCCCCTAAGCTCCTGAATCCACTCAGGATGTCGCCCTCAACCTCCATCTTCCATGTCATTCGAGGTCCAACCTGGGGTGGTAAGGTAATTGTTTTTCACAACACATCAATCTATGGCTGGAAACGATGCCACCATTGCATCCCCAGCGCCATGGGGTGGGCTCAATTCTGGATCACACAGAAACCCTCTTTCAACCAAAAGGGGATCTTCTGAACAACAATCAAGGGCTCCAGAACCCACAATGGGGCTCTTCTCAATACATCAGAAAATACCACCTCAGGACCCCTTTTCATTTCCAACTGCAAACGTTCTGCTAAGGCAAACTCCATATAATTTTCCTCAGCCCCTGTATCCACCAGGGCCAGCACCTTCTCAGTCCGGCCATATGAGTATAACTCGACTGGAATAAATAGCCTGGGATAAAGTGAAGAAGAAGATTTAATGTTAGAAGCATTCTCAGATTGCAAATTTGCAGGCAAAGTAGGTCGGGGACTATGGCTCTGCCCAGGTCCCTGACCTGTTCTTCCCAACTCCTACCACTACCCTGATGGGATTCCCTGTGGATATTCCCAAAATTCCGTGGAGAACCCCAGCAGCCTCCTCGACCTCTGCTAGCAATGACAGGCGACTGGACCCTTCCTGGGGACATCTAATCCTCTCTCTGGTTCTGTGCCAACGCCAATTGCTTTTCCACTTGCATTGCCAAAGTGATATCCTCTGCCAAAGAGCCCTGAACTTTAGCAGCCGCCATAGCAGCCAACATGTCTGCCTGCAGCCCTTGTCTGAACATTCGCAACGATTGCAAATATGAGACTCTCGCTGCTTTTGCCAATGGCTGGGAAATCTGCCCATATTCTTACACTGAACCTCAGCCCTGTCCTATTGTCAGCAGAGCTGACCATGCCTCATCCTGCGCCTCATCCGGACAAGCCGCCTGGTCAATCCAGTCTACACACTCATCCATGGATCTGGGAAGGCGTCCTTGCTCTTTAACCAATTCTTGAATTCACCCAGAAAGTTCTGGGGGTAGTGCCTCCATGGTTTGCGCGATCTTCAATGAGAAGGGGTTTCTCCATCCGTTGCTTGAGCCAACTGCACCTGAAAATGAATCCGTGACACCACTTGGTGTTTCTTCTCTAAGGCCTCCATAGGCAAAGCTGCCCATCCTCTCGGGGATACAGGTCCCCCTTGGCATTCCTCCATCTTTGTGGGCCTCGAACCACACACTCAGATCACTTCTCTTATTACAAATGTAAGCGAGAAGCTCACCATCACCACCATCAACACATGGCAGTACCATTCCTCCCCGCCTGGGACCACTTCCTCTTCTTGGGGGCCCCACAAAACTGACAAGAAAGTATCAGAGTTGTGTCTAATGTAACAGGAGGGTTCATGACAATATATAACAAATGAATTGGGAAGTAAGAGCCAAGTTACTGACCATACTAGGTACAGGCCTGCAGAGGCCCATCACCAGACCCAACTGCCATGCATCATCATTGCCACATATTCTTGGACCACTGTTCCCATGACGCTGCACAACAGTAGCAGGGTCTGGGACCAGGGAGCCGAGAATGATGCCAACGCCACACTTAAGCTCACTGGCAGAGATCATGACTTTGATCAAATCTGACTATTCTTCTAAATAAATTTAAATAAATCTGAGCTTAAGCAAAATCCATTATTTCTGATTTCCTCATAGAAGACACAACTTCCCTACAGGGCTGCAGCGTCTTCCCTTAAATAATCTGCTGCAAATATTGAATATGCTTTTCTTTTTTTAGTTAGACTCTTCCGAGCCCCAACCACCACATTGTTAGTGAAGATTCACCATCCCACCGGATCACCATCCACGCCCTGTGTAAGCCTGTCATCATTCCACAGAGGTGATTCAGATTCAGGATGGCAATTTCGCCCAGCTCCAAACCTACCAAATATGATGCCCATTAAATCAGGGCCACATTTGGATTAGACTCCACCCAATCTGAGTCAATGTGCGGATCAGGTGCCTCCTGATCCATTACACTTGGGCGTAAATTCCTTAGTGCCCCAGTTGTCTGCATCCCAGTGGGTGGAATTTGAAAAGGAACTTCCCATGAAATGGGCTGAGGCCCTTTACAAATTGTGTTTCCCAAGACAACTCCAATCGTTTTACCACTCAGCTGATAGTTTCCCATGCGGTGGCCAATAAAAAAAGGTTTTGCTTAATCTTTGTTACTTCCAGAAATTTTATTTATGTGTGCACCAGGTTTCAATCAATGCGCTGGTAGATATGTGAGCATTGGGGAACTTTAAGAGTTTATTGTTTGGCGCGGGATCTGGACGTGAACTTGAAAGTGGGCACGTCTGTACTGGGAGCATCATCTGCCCCAATGGCTTCATACAACATATGGCAGCCCGTTCCTTTTTGGTGCACCAATTCTGCTTCTGTAATCAATTTTCTAAAGTTTAAGACCTGCTCTTCCCAGTTATTTTGAGATAGGGTGGTGGCTTCAGCGTCATGTTAGCATTAGCTTGGACTCAAATAATATGTTCTTTATGGTTACCCAGTTGTGGGGGAGTTTCCCTCAGAGATATGCTTATGAAGGAAATGGGCAAAAGGTTCTATCACGTCGCTCCTTTTTCATCAGGTCTTCCACTGGATTTTCCCAGCGTTGGTAGAATATCAGGATTTTTCAACATGGAAAAGGCTAATCGCTTTCCATTTACATTCTGAATATGATCTTACTTTCTTCTTGATGGTAGCTGCGATAAAAATCAATTGTTCACTGTATTTCTACATGGCGCTGGATGACAAGGGGTTGGAAGTGTGATCAGACAATTTTCTAAAGAAGGAGTGGGTTTATAGGGACATCTCCTATCGCTTCAATTATAGTTTTTGCTCAGAAGGATGACAGTACATTGCGCCCCTGCATTGACTATGGGCATTATAATAATATTACGTTTCATAATCCTTATCATCTCCTCCTCTAGCAGATGGTTAGCCAGGCAATTGTGAGATACCAGATGTTTTGAAGATATCTCTTAGATGCATTCAACAAAATCTGGGTAGCAGAAGGCTAGGAGTGGCCTATGACTATTAGGGCCAGAAGAGGAATATTCCAGTTTAACAAGATGATCTTTGGCTTATCTAGTACTAAAAAAAGATGACCTTTGGCTTAAAAATGCTTTAGTAACATTCCAGTGGATGATCAATGATGTGCTCAGTAACCCTTGATTCACCTGTGACGAGGCATATGCTGAAAATATCCTCATTAATTTCCTCATTCCTGAGCAGCACAAGAAGGACCCGGAGGAGGTGCTGGCTGCGTTTCACAAGTCAACCTCTATGCGAAACCTCCTAAGTGAAAGTTTGTCAGGGATAAGGTTGCCTTCCTTTATATTGCCCTGTAGAATGTTATGCAATTTCTCACAGAAAGCTTAGGCTATATTCTCTTGGCCCACAAACACCACTCAGAAGTAGTTGCAAAGCTTCTTGAGCACAATCATATTTTTGAAGAAATTCTCCCCTAGCCTCTCAAGGCTGACTGTGCCTCTGCATTCTTTGACAGGAAAAACTGTTCCATTATGATGAATGGCGAAAGTCCAACGTGAGTTTGACGCCATCAGATAGGTGTTTGTGGCACCGTCCATTATCAAACATTCTAATCCCACCAAACCTTTCATTGTAGCATGCAACGCAACATCAGCCACTGTGGGGGCAGCGTTGCTTCACGAGCAGGATTAATTGGGACATTTGTTGCTTATTTTTTGTGAAAGTTTGACTTGTTCAAAAAAAGTCCAGGCCATCTACATCAAGGAGTTGGCCGCCATGGTGCGGTCACTTATGCATTAGTAGTACCTCCTTCAGGGTGCATGACATGAAGTGACTGCGCGGGCAGATCATCAGTCTCTCATGTACTTCTGGAATTACAGAAGCTGGCACATCGCATGGCCTAGATGTATTAGGATCTTTGCAGGTTTAATTTAAATTATGAATTTGTCAAAGGTTCCCTGAATGTCCTTTGCAACTTGTTGAGCTGAAACCCATCAATGATTCTGATAGAAGGAAGGATAGGAGCTAACCACAGTAATTTCACTGGCCTGGATTCTTGTTATTGCTCCTCCCACAATTTCAGTGATGGAGTGAGGTCTTAAGTTCCATTGGTCTCTAAGGTATTAGTGGGTCAAACAGCCTGTGTGAAGGGGTTGGAGCTGATTGACCAGCTGTGGCCTCTGGCGCATTGAAGTACTTATTATTCAATGATGGAGGGAATAATTATTTTAAATTCCAAGTTTGGCTTACAGCTCAACTTCGCGATGAGGTGATTAGGCCCTCCATGACCCTCTGGTGGTGTGTCCCAGTTAATAAAAAATACCTTGGCTTGGTGAAACGGATGTACAACTGGCTGGGGATCTCCAAGGATATCCATAATGAATTGCCAGTTATGTAGTGTGCACATGATCGAGATCCAATTAATCAGTTCAGTATGGTCTTCTCTTACCCTGGAGCAGGCTGGGGGTCCATGATCATTGGTAGTTGTTGACTTCATTGTTGAGCTTTTCAGCTCCAATGAGTTTAATTTAGTTATTATGGTTCAAGGCCACTTTACCAAGTTTCCTTGTATATTCCTTATTCATCATCTATTACCTCCAAGGAAACAGCTCAGCTCTTTGTTCAGCATGTCTTCTCAATGTTTGGGTTGCCTCAGGAAACTGTGAGTGACCAGGGACAAAGTTTATGGATGGCCCTCTTGGTATATTAAAACAAAGCAGTTTTGGTTCACCGCATATCATCCTCAGTCTGATGAGAAAATGTGGCTCAATCATATCCTCAAACATTATTGTAGGGATTTGATACATTAAGCAATTCTTATTCCCTACTCTTAAATCATATCTTAATAAGTTGACCCTTGAGCCAGCACAAATGGAACTTTACCCTGAAGGCATTAACATGATAATTAAAAAACATCATGCACAAGAGAATTGATGAGACACCTTTAGAAAGTCTTTCAACCAGGTGGTCAATCCAGAAGGCGTTGAAAGTCATGATCTTACTGGGCCACAAAGGTCCCCGAGGCATCACATTTCCACATAATCTATAATTATTGATGCTTATTATAACTTTTCTTTCTCGTTGCAATCATTATTGCAACCTATTCAATTCAAGACTGAATATAGTTTGATAATCTCACAGAGGAGATTAGTCTGCGCCCATGTTAGGGAGCAGTTGGGCAAGCAAGGTAAGAGGAGCAGGTGGAAGGCCCGCGGCCTCCAACATTTGAAAACGCCCTGGAGAATCCAGCGGAATTGACAAAAATACTAAGAAACTGGCGGTCACTATTTCCCCGGAGATACTCACATGGCAAGCACGATGCAACCAGTACATCAACACGCCACACTCCCAGCCACTTTCATCAGTGGAATTCAGAGTCCGCGTGTTTCTGGACATCCAAAAAACGGCCTTATGGGAAAAATTTTGTGAAAATGTACACACAATTTTCCTGACCGCGGTGTACATTGCACCTCACTCCATGTCACGCGGTTGGCTGGACCTAGGTTTCAAAAGCAAAACGGCAGCAGACAAGGCTGCAGCGGTGCATGTAGTGGTTGACCTCCCCGAAGGGCAATGGGTCATCAAAACTAAATGCACCAGATGGACAAAATCAAACCAAATTTTCCTCACGTTTGACTTCTTGCCTACTACAGTAAAACGTGACAATTTGGAACAACACCTGAAAGATTGTCTCGCCCTACACAGCAAAATACAATCTTTCAAAATGCAATGCTTCACTCTGATGCCACACCTGTGCACCGGCAAAGCCATCACAGTGCTGACCCCAACTGAGGAGATTGCGAAGGACCTAACCCAGATCCTGCACTCCACTTTTATTGATATTGCAGGGCATACCACCCACCTATTCTGGAGGACCGTGGACAGCGCGCCCCCCATTTGCACCCACTGTGACGTATTCAGCCATAAAGCACACGCATGCCCCATCAAGGAGGGCGTCACATTCCAAGAGCACCCCTCAGTGGCCATGGCCAGCGGAGAGGTGCACTACAAACCAACTGCAAGCACCAAGGAGGCCTTTCCCATGAGGAGCACAAGGCTGCTACCTACTGGTAAAGCCTATCTCCCCACAAGGGCGGAAGAAGGCCAAGCAGGCCCGTAGAGCCGCGGCCAAAGAAGCGGCCAAAGCCACCACAGCTATCCCACACTCACAATGCCAGGAGGACATGGAGACCTTTTTGGTGGAAGCAACTTGGAAATCCATCAACCAATCAGATTGGGAAGCCCATGCTGAGTGGGCCACTCAATATGAGGATCCAATGGGAGATTTGATCTCACCCAATCGTTGCACCCAAGCTCTGGTTGAAACCAACTTGGGACCCATCCCAACTGAAAATTTTTTTTGACCCACTCAATGGTGCACCAAACTTACCCGCACCGCAAAAAATCTGTTCGACGTCGGGAAAACAAAAAGCGAAGGCTAAAGCCAACGCGACTCTTTCTGCAAAAATCAACAAAAACTCTGATAGCGTTGGTGCTAACACCCATGCTGCTGTGAAGGCCTGCGGGGAGCTAGAAGAGGATGGTGGGCCCAGGTGCCCACCCCCTCACACCTT
Organism: Massospora cicadina; assembly: GCA_022478985.1. Taxonomy (NCBI): domain Eukaryota; kingdom Fungi; phylum Entomophthoromycota; class Entomophthoromycetes; order Entomophthorales; family Entomophthoraceae; genus Massospora; species Massospora cicadina. Next base: position 61,478 of record JAKSZP010001779.1, read on the forward strand.
AGGTGCGATGGGGGAAACCTTCACCATAGGGACATTGAATATCGCCAGACTCAAGGCTTCCCTGTCCCAGGCTAGGAAACTGAGTTTTTACAACACAATTTACCCGTGGATATCCTGGCCATCCAGGAGTCCCACTGTCCACGAGGTTCCAAGGAAGCTTGGAAAACAATGCTCCTCCCATCCCTATCCTTTTGGTTGATGCACTGTGGGGTGCTAATTCAGAAAAATAATTTTTTTCAAATTTTTATCCTCAGAAACATTCCTAAATGGCCGAGTGCTTGTTGTCACCTTCTCGTGGGCTGATGTAGCACATGCAATCATCAACATCTATGCCCCAAATGGTGCACGTGAGCATCAGGAATTTTTCTCATTAGTCAAATCCCTCCCGCTACCCCCAGACTCCTTCATAGTTGGCGACATGAACTGTTGGCTAAACACACCAATGGACCGGTGGCCTTCCTCACCCCACGCCCCCCAGGGTCACGTAGAACTACGCGTTCTAAAGGCCACCCTCGGGTTAATGGATGCACTGCCATGGCATGCCCTGCTGCTCAAAAACATGACACAGCCCCACGTCCACAATGGCCAATTAAGGTCCATGACCCACATTGACATTATTCTAATGCCAGCGAAATTCCAACCCCACATCTCCCACTTCAAGACAACAAAATTGGAATTCTCTGACCATTGACTGGTCTCACTAACCTACCACCTACCTGTCACAGCTGCTAAGGCCCCACATTGGCACAAAATCTGCCCCCCGAGCTCAGGTCACCAGGATTTTCCACATGGGTAGAAGAGGCAACTATGGCAAAAAAGTTTGTTGCACCATTTTGCGCGGACCCCATTTCCACATGGGCAACTTTCAAAGATGACACCATCCGCCACTCTCGCCATCTCTCCTCCAGATGCTCACGAGCCACATCAGCGGTTATCTCGCGCGCTCTGGCAGAATTGGCACACTTGGAGTCCAACATCCCAGTTACAGGATACAGCTCTGCATGGGGACAGAAGTGGGCAGAGGCAGCTGCCCACCTCAACGCACTCAAAAGATAACACAAACATCGGGTTTGTGTTCAGTACAGGGCCACACGCATTACAAAAGATGACAAGTGCACCGCACATTTATTTAAATAAATTTTTGCACCACGCCAGAGCGTGGCCTGCACACAGGTGTGAAGATTGGATAATTCCATTGCAGATACACTGGCTGAAGTGGCAATCAAAATGCAATAGTATTACTCCGAGTTGTACCACTCTGACCCAATTCAGCCAGCTGAAGTGGCGGAATTTCTTGACTGAGCCCACATCCGCTCCATTTTCTGATACCCAGAAATAATGAATTTGATTACTCCAAATGAATTATGGACAGCCATTTGCGGTGCACCAAACCAAAAATGCCCAGGCCCAGATGGCATTCCATATGAGTTCTACAAAAAATATTTCAAATATATATCCCCATTGCTGCTCGCCTCACTTAACCAAAGCCTGATGGAAACGCGCCTCCTACCAGGAGGACATGAGGCCTTCACTGTCACACTCTTCAAGAAAGGGGATAAGCTAGACTTAGCCAACTGGCGCCCCATTTCTCTAACAAACACAGACACCAAAATTTTAACAAAAATCATGGCTAACCGTTTAGGGACTGTAGCATCTGCCACCATCTCCCCAGAACAATTCGGTTTCATCCCCAGAAGGTCGATTTGGGATAACGTGCACTCTGTGGCTAATGTATGTCAGTCCACAGCCTCTGGGGCACTTGTATTCTTGGACCAACAAAAGGCCTATGATAGAGTAAACTGGGAATACCTCAGGGCCTGCCTCCATCAATTCCGCCTACCCCCTCGCTTCATCAACTGGGTAATGCTGCTCACAGAATCTGCAACAATGGCAGTGCGTGGCCCTGGCTTCCTAACGGAAGTAGTCCGCCCTCAAAGGGGCTTGCGACAAGGGGACCCCCTCAGCCCACTCTTATACAACTTCAGCCTTGACCCACTACTGCGAAATGTGAATGCCCAACTCACTGGGGTCCACGTGCCAGGCCAAGCCCCAGTCAAGATAATGGCGTTCGCAGATGATTGTGTGGTGGGGGTGTCTAATAATCAAGATGCACGCGCGCTTGAAGCTCTCATCCAGGAGTATTCCCGGGTAAGCAACGCGGCACTGAACGCTTCCAAAACTGAAATCATCCTCCTTGGTCAGTTTCAGAACTGCTGGACCCCAGCAATTAGTTCCCAACCCGGCCCATCTGCTCGCCCACGTCCTCGCCCTACTAATTCAAAACACACCGCCCCACTGGTGCTCCCCTTCGTGCCACGTCCTACCATAGGACCAGTACGCCATCTGGGCGTGTGGATGGAGGCAGGCGGATACGCGTCAGCAGTAATGGAGTGCCGTATTCTGGATAACGTGATGAAGCGAATCGCCTCTCTCAGAGCCCACCCTACTTCCCTTACTGGCAGGATTGTTTTAGCCAACTCCATGCTCCTCTCCAAAGTCTGGTTTGGAGCCCATGCCATCCCCTTCTCCCCAAGCTTCTACAAATCCTTGTACGCCTTGCTGCAAGGATGGCTTTGGTCAGGCCGCCTTCCACCAGTGCGGCTAGAGGTCATGTTTGGCCCTCAACATCATGGTGGCATGGGCCTGCTTGACTTCAAAGCCCATGCCGCCAAGATCCTGGGTACCTGGATTGCGGCCGTCACCACCCCTACACTCCCCTCCCAACACTGGTCCCGCGCAGCCCGCTCCAACTTCTCCCGCGCCTTGGGCCTCAACAATCCATCGAACCCCCACTCCCTGATGAAATACCTCGCTTCACATACATCGGCCACAGGTCCTCACGGGACTAAAACCCACTACAAACGAATCCTCCTCTCCATGCGGAGCGCTGAGTGGAGAATTCGTATTAGTGGACATACAACCCAAAGAGGCCGCCCCTCTCCTCAGTTCACACAAGAGGTACAGGGGCTACCCATCCACGATGGCGTGATCCCCATCGACCCCATGTCCTATCCAGGGTGGACTACCTGGACATGATGGACATCCCTTACTCCATTGAGACCCAAAAAAATATCTGGAAATATGTACACCATCCTCTGTTGCAACCTCAAGTCCGCTCCCATGTGTGGCGCTGCCTGAGGCGGGTGTATCGTACAGCTGAGCGCTCTAACGCTTTACACTCATCCTGTGTCGTGTGTGGCCAGTATGGAACGCTGTTTCACCGCCTGGAGAAGTGCCCTACCTCTAAAGTGATATGGCGCGAAGTTCAACGTCTTCTGGGCCAGGATCAAACGCATCCCTTCAGTCTGTCAAGAGATATGTTTGCTCTATCAATGGCCTCCCCCCTTCTGCCCTCCCTTCGTGCTTTGGTGGTTGCAATCGCCATGTGGACCATCCACACGATTGTCTTAGATGCCATCGCAGGCTCCACCCCCACCCTCCCAGAAGCGGTCCACAGATTCCGGTCCCATTTGGTGGACCACTTTCAAGCGTGGATGTTTGGATACCTCCCACCTGCATCGCCGACAGCTGGTCTCTTCCTGGTTCCCAGTCTGGTTCATCAAATCAGACCCCTTCCTCCACACGTGCTCAATTGTGGCTATGGCCCCTTCACACGTTTCCTCCCCCTCCCCATAAGTGGCGTTCCCGCTGGCAACAAGAGATAGCATCGCTTCTCTGGGGTGCCTCCCCTGGTACTAAGTTTTGTCTCTTCTGAGTCATATTCGGAAGTGTCTGTCCCATGGTCAGCCTTCCCCACAATAAATTAAAATATTCTATCACAAACAATAGAGAACATAGAATTCAAAAAAGCCTGCCAATTGGTTGAGAAGCGTCAATTGATAGATTAGCACTCATGATACAAAATACCGCTCATGCAGCCTGAAAGATTAGAGTTTCAAGTCATGTTTCAGTTTACTATACTTTCCATTGACAGTGATCAGTACTAACTCAATATGAAAACTTCAAAGAATTATCCAACAATTATTAAATGCCATCTATTCTGTGGGAGGCCCCTCCAGTCACACTTGAGTTTCTTTAGTGCCTTCTACTATGCAGGATATATATACCTCAACTCTTTTGTCAGCGATAGCAATTGACTTTAGGGACTAAGCGCTATCTCTGAAATTTCTTCCATCCTGCCATCCTTTACCTTCTACAAGTTATAAGGTTGCACCACCACATAGTCTTCCAACAACTAGGGCTTACCCAGAACTTACAATCTCACATTGTCAGTTTCTATAATTTATACTCCTCCTTCATCCACAAGAATTGAGAAGCCATTTTTAATAACTGACAAAAAATCAACAAAGTCCTAAAACCAACTCACAATGTTGAGATTCGAATTTTTGGTCTAACTTGAGGACCAGATTTGTCAGTTTGTACAGCTACTCGAGGCTTCCTGGAACCAACTACTTAACAAAGTTGAAGTCCAAGTGCAGATTCTTCAGCAACACTACCAGAAGCTAGCTTCTCACGGCTTCGCCCCCAGGTTGAAGGGCCAGAAGGGGCCAGAAGGTCCCTGTGGGCCTAAAGGGCCCTCTGGTCCCGCAGTGTCTACCTCTGGCGACCTAGATGACTACTGGAAGAAGGATGGTTTGCAGCCCTTGCTGCCTTACTGATTAAAATTCATAATGTGGCCCAATGGTGCAAGCTCCAAGTATATGGAGTCCCTCTTGACCCTAAGGTCTTATTTGAGGCCTTTTTCAGATAAAATGGATAATCTTAGCGCCTTTAAAAAACTCACCAATAGTCACATCTCCCAACTTTAAGAAACATGTCAAGATTAATGATTCTTTTGAACAACTTAGAAATCCAGATTCTTCTTCAACGTGCTGACCTCCAAGAATTAATAGAGCATGCTGACCACAAGGCCTTCATTACCTCCCTAAACTAAAACTGGGACAATTTACAAGAGGACCTCGAGGGTTTAAGATTACAGTTGAATCAGCAGGCTCTTTGCAACTATACAGAAACTAAAATTTCTGAATATGCACCGATTTCAGGTGTTGATATCCTTTTCACTCATATTTTAAAAATTGAGCCTATTTTAAAGAAAAGCCCACCCCAGCCAGGAAAGCGTTGCCTCCTTTCTATATTCATATGATAGTTCCAGGGAAGAGGCTACTGACCAGCAGAAGGTGAAGCATATCCACTTTGCTTTAATACCACTACTCAGGAGAATATGATTTCCTATTTAAAGGAAGGCCCACATGGGAACAGGTATGTACCGCCTTAGTTCAGGAGTTCTTCAGCAATCAACCCCTTGCCAATCAGAAGCAAAAGTTTATGTTTATTTTTCTGAACAAAGGAGAAAGCCCCATGAATTTTTCAGCGGTTCTATGTCCAAGCACATCCCTTAGTAACCATAAACTGCATCGCTTTGGACAACGCCATAACTGCTGTCATCTTTGCGTTGGTGTCTTATCCTGAGAATCAGATTCACATGATTGGACAGAAGGATGGTTTTATGAGCATTTGGAATTTAAGGAAGTGCTTGAGATACCTGTGTCGACCTTACACTTTGAGGCTACAATTACAGGTCCCTCTAATCTTCCTTGAGTCCATGTGGTTGAAAACCATAAGAATCCTCAACCTCAATGCACTTTCTATAAAAGTTTCAGACACAATTCCAAGACCTGTGAAAACGACTTGCAGTTGAGGTGGGAAAAGGGCTATCAGCATGAAGGACAAGGCACTTCATGCTGACATCCCTATCTTGCCTCAATAATCATCCATGACCTCTAATGAACTTGGAGCTATTGTACCTGAAGAAGGTTGTCAGACATTTATCTTTCCAGAATAAAGATAAGAATTCTGTAGGTTGAGTTCTGCCAAAAAAGGGAAGTGTCAGCCATTTGTGATATTCTGATGTCGTTAAGAGCTCTTTTATTAAAATTTTTATTTATTTGAGGATGGCCAACCAGGGGACAGACACATCCAATATGTAGGGAAGAGGAAAACGGAAAACAGAAGAGGGAAGAGAGCGCGAAACAATGGAACTCAAAAGATACGACTTGGCACACTTGGGTGTGACTAGGAGCCACGGGTGGTGGATGACTAGACCTTAAGTGGCATGGCAGCTCAGGGACTAGTATGGTGTACCGCCTATGAAGACTGTGAGGTTTTCAATGTCATGACAAAGGAACCAGATTGGAATCCAGTTGCCATCCATTTCTTACATTTGTGATGGAGTGATCCGAACAGCCAGGCTTAGAAGTGGTCGGCCAAATGGCTGTGGAACCTGATGATGGCTTGATTGAAATTGTGGAGGATCCTGTTGAAAGCGTCGAGGGTAATTGTGTAAATGGACCATATTGCAATACTCACAATTAGAGCCCTTAGCGTCTGGGGGATAGGCGAGGCCATGTTGAGTACCAGGATATTGTGGGATAGTTGGAATTCAGCTGTAGGTGATTGTTGAAACAAGTGCATCACGTTGGCCCAGATATGCATAGACAGTGGGCACTCTTCCAGGCGGTGTGCTAGTGTGTTGGGTCTGCCGCAGATGGCTCATGTCTTGAACATTGAGAAGGTGCAATCAGCTGTTCTAAACGTATGGCGCATGTAGCGCCACACTGTGGAGCACACTTGTGGGGATAAGAGGGGGCAGGTGATGAGGTCCCACACCTGCTTTTGAGTGCGCAAGTCATATGGGACGTCTTGGTAGTCAAGGTAGTCAATCCAGGATAGAGGAAAGGATGGTAGTGTGGCAGGTGCGTTAGTCACTCATTTATTAAAATTAATAATAAAAAAAGTCAAGGAAATCGGCCAAAAGTCCCTGGATGATTCTTGGTGGAACCCCATTAATTGGGGAATCACCAGTTTGAAACCTATACGGGTAGTAATAAAATCAGTGGGTTCCTTTTATAAGCTTGGCGGGGGTCCCCCAAGGTGCAAGAAATTTCTTGGGCGGTGATTGGCTCAAGTTTATAAAGACATTACCTCATGGGTACATTTGGGCCAATCAGAATTCCTCTTCCTTTGCTCTGCTGCCCTGATGCGAGTTCCTAAGTTATGATACACTATTCCTGCATATTTCCTAATTTGGACTTGTGCAGGGTATTCTGAACATATCCTAAATTCCCCCTTGGCCTTTGAAATCACTTTAAATACTAGATAGTCAGAGGTTAAGGAGGATCATTTTTTCCCTTTATTGTGCGGGTAATAAAATTATAAAATCCTATTTTTATCAGCGCTTTTTATTTAAATTTTTATTTTATTAAAAGTATTTGTGGAAACCAGCTGGCGGAATGCACCAGTGAGCAAAAGTATGCTGGTTTCCCACAAAAGTTAAGTACCTGTTGAAAATAAAAAATTTGATACAGCTTTCTCTTCTTCTGATGAATCCCTTATTATCTCACGCTACCTCTGCAGTTTAGGAGTTCTAAACCACTGACGTTGTTCAGGTCCATATAATTATAGTCCATGCCATAGTTAACAGTGATTCCCTGTTAATTTTAAATCCAAACTGGCGAAAGTCATCTAGATTGCTCCAGATTTGCCTTATTACATGGATATGGCACTGCTGAACCGCAGTGTACTCACTCCAATGGGCTTCTTTTTCCTTCCTATCTGTTTTGGTAAGATTTCCATGAATACCCCACCGTTGCACTGTATAACATAAGCTATGATCTTCTCTTAAGGACTCAGTTCCTCTGGAATTACTCTGCAGTAGTACACTACAATGAAGGATTTCTATCCCTATTGGGACATCAGGTCCGCCTGGTTTTCAAAACCCTGCATGACGCCAAAACTGAGGTCAAGGCTTAGGCTTGTCTATTAGATAGTGACAGCCGAATTGATTGACTCTAGTATCATATGAAGGGCTTTTGAGTACAGATGCCCTGACTGCGGTTGATGGCCACAAAGACTTGCCATTCTATTTACTTAAAAGGACCACTATACAGCCAAAGTCTCAGGTCATTGTTGACATCCAGGTCCAAGTCATCATCCCCTTCAATTACCTACTGGAGATCTGGGGTCTAGATAACCCATTGGTCAAAGAGGTCCTAAAATGTCTTTTAACTTAAGATTCCGCTTATGTTGGATATATATAAGTGTTGTTGGCTAACCTTAATAGAAAAACTAAAATAGTGGGTCATAATACTTAAGCTGCTTATGTTCGCCTCCTACTGGTAGAGGCTGTTGATGACATCTGCAGATTTGGAAGTCTAAGGGATTTATATTTGGAAACTTTACCATATGTGGCTTTATTCAACACTTGTATCAGGGAAAAGCTTACTGAAGAGCAACAAGCCTGGTTCAAAAATTATTGGAGGAGTACTAAAACCTTCTTTTGACCTCTACATATGGTTTAAAAAAAGAGTGGGGCAATACATCATGTGGAGACTGGGGACGCACCATCCATTCAGTCCTGACCTTGCCAAAAAAGTAAAGTTGAAGAAGCCCAAGTGGCGGTAGAGCTCAAGAAACTACTTGAAGCTTGCCTAATGGTGCTTTCACAAAGTTCCTGGGCCTTCCCCTCCTGTTAGTTTGGAATAAGGATGGCAGCCATTGCGCTTGATGGACTACTTCTGGCTCAATTCTATCATCAATAAAGATAGTTATCCCTTGCACCAAATTGATAACTCTCCGCTTGCTCTCTGGGTCACAACACTTTTCACAATGGATCTCACTAGCGGATATTGGAAAGTGGTTCTCGCCCCCTAAGAACAAGATAAGTGTGCGCTCATAGCCAATGAAGGCTATTCAGACCCACGAGGATGCCCCAGGGCATTTGTAACGCGCTGGACACGTTTCACCGCGCCATGGACGGAAGCCTTGGGGACCTTGTTGTATCCTGTAACATTTTATACCTCAACATTATTGCCTCTTTTTGTAGACCTACCATGTTAATGTGGAAAACCTCCAGGAAGTCTTCAATTATCTAAGGAAAGCTTTGATAAAACTCAGACCTTTGAAGTTCTCATTCTTACAATCAGAAAAGAATATCTTGGGCACAAGGTCTCTAAAGACAGTATCCAACTCATCTTGGACAAAGTCAACGCCATTAAGAAGATGTCACGCCCCCAGAGCCTTAGAGTTATTAAGGTATACCTGCATGATGGGCTATTATTGTCTGTTTATCCCTCGGAATGCTGACCTAGCTGAGCCCCAGATCTACTTTTGAAAAATAATGTGCCTTTCAAAGGGCGACCTGAGCAAGAGCAGGCATTTAATGTATTGCGGACTGCTCTTTGCACTAAAACCATTTTAATCCATCTGCAATTCAAAATGTCCTTCCTGCTATTCACAGTGCAAGTGATGTCACAGTTGGTGCAATCATGGCCCAGCACAATGAAAATAAATTCAATAATCTGGTAGTTTAATTTAACAGGACCTTTAGTAAGGCCAAACGGAAATACAGCGTTACTTAATGGGAGTGCCTGGCTGTCCTGTTAGCAATCAAACCCTTTTGGCCCTACCTATATGGTACCCACTTCAACACTGTCACCACCATTCCTTGCTCTGATGGCTGCAACAAATGAAGGACTCAGATGAGCGGTTATCCAGATGGTCCCTAAGGCTGCAGAACTACATTTTCACTATAGTCCACCACAAAAAAGTGATCCAGAATGCCGATGGTCTCTAGGATGCTAGTGCTGAATGCTTTGACCCCTGAGGAGGACCAACTTACAATCTAATAGGTCAACCAGAAGTCTAGGAGTTGGAAACTCCTAGGATCCAAGCTGAGCTCCAAATAATGACCTGGAACACTCAGATCAAGAAAGGAATGCTGTACAAGGTTATCAATAAGAAATGATTCCCCTACATCCATCCTTCTTTCTCGAAATGATGTTATCCTGGAAGGGCATGCAACCATGGGACATGGGGCTGTAAAGAAGACTCACGATTGGTTAAGAAATGATGCTACTGGGACCAAATGGTAGAAACCATCCAAGAGGACTTGGAATCATGTATGACATTCTGATCCCAAGATCAGGACATTCCACAATATAAGGACTCAGTTGTTGCCATGTTAAGACCTTTTAATGTCATCAGCATCGATGTAGTAGGCCTTCTTCTCACCAGATTGCATGTCTATGAATATATTCTTTTACCTGTTAACCATTAGACCAAAAGATCAAAGTGATTTATGTCCTCACTGCCACTACTAAAGCCTTGGCTCTAATTCTAGTGTAATCTATCTTACTCAGCATGAATGCCCACTAACTTTACTTTTGAACAATTGGTTGAAATTCACTTTGTAAGTAGTCAAAAAAACAACTCAACCTTTTCAAACTAAAAAGAGTTTCACCGCCCATTACCACCCATCAGCTAATGGGGCGGTGGACGTGCTAACGGAACCTGTCAGGAGAAATGGCATATAAAGCTTAGACTGTCCTGCCAGTTGGGATGCAGAAGCATCCAAAAGGCAAGCCAAAATGCCATAGGCATTGCCACTTGGATGACGTTAGCTTGTGCAGGGAGGATTGTGATGATTGAGCATCGGTGAACTGCAAATGTAAGAAGGAGCCCAACAAGAAACCAGACTGTTGTAGCTCTGGACCTAGTGGGCCTTTCTGTAGGGTGTTGAACAATTGAGTTTGTTGTTTCAGGATTCTCCATAGGAGGGTTTGGAACAAAAACAGAGGTGGGGGTGGATCTTCGCTTGGAGTGGAGATAGATAAACCCACAGGACTTTGACATCCTGCTGGAGAATGGCCTCGACAATAGGGTTGAATTCCCAGAAGTTTCTTAAATGATAAGCCCAGTAGGCTATGGTAGGAACTATAGTTACTACCACGACTGGTAATACCAGCTAATTCAAGGCTCAAAGGGCCATGGGGTAGCGCCATAGGGAGCTCATCAATAAAGGATTTCAAGTAAATCAAAAATTTGATGATTTTGGGGAAATATTTATTGAATTGCAAAGTTAAGAAAATTGATTATCAATTTTCTTTAGTTTTTTACAACTGTTTAAATAGATGGTTAATTTGGGGAGTAACTTATAAAAGCACAGTATTGGGGCCTTAAGATTTTCCTAACCTGAAAAACCTTAGAAAGTGGAGAAAATTTATTTTATCTAGACAGATTTCAAAGGAGTTTGCAGCAGGCAAGTGTAAAAATTTACTCTAGTGGTTGATTATCGGTCTTTAACCCAGTAATCTTTTTACTGCACAGGTTTGGTTTCCTTGTGCACTCCACGTTGTATAGAACATATTATCTGATAATAGTATGGAGACTATTATCTGTAGTTGAGTTTGAACTATTATTTGGCCCAATGCTTCAGCCAGTACTTCCAATTAGATACTTGATAAGTTGTACTCATAGGGATTTGTTCCTATATCACTGTCCACTCGATCTTTGTTAAGATCCCCTGATGACAGTCTCTTTTGGCCCAACACACAGTCGGAGGCTATCCTTGATTGTGGTTCCCTTTTTCTCTAGATCCCCGCTCAGATCTCTACTCTTCTCTCTGAGAGTCTTCCAATTATTGCCTTATTAAATAATATTCTTGAGATGGAACTTCACACTGGATGCTGATAGTCTAACTATAACCAAATCTACAATAAAACTAATAATAATGTTTTAATGTCTGTTAATCTCTTGGTAATGATAATAATCTTAGTAGTAATGATGTTTTTATTATAGTGAATCCTAGGGAATTATATAGTAGGGGATTCGGCCATCTAACCCTTGGTTGACACCTCTTTGATGAAATGGCAATAGTTGCCATTGAATCACCCTTACTCGTCATGGCAGTGATGGTCTTCCCCATCCTGGCTAAGATTTTGTCGTTGGACATCCTCAAGACCTCAGAATGGAAAGAGTTAGAAATGTATCCCTAACGTTTTCCTCTCAATTCAAGTGAACCAACCATAATTGGCTAGCGAATTGCTTAGGTAATGTTACTTTTTACCCATTATGGAAGGTCACTTAACCAACTGATCGATTTTCTAGTTGCAGGCAACATCACTCACCTTGCAACTCACTATTCATTCCCAATCAGTCAGTGATAAAACCCAATCAACCCCAATTGGTACACCTGATAGTTAATCACTATCAGATGCCCCTATTTTGTCAGCAACTCCGCACAATGATATATTAGGTATTCATCCAGATTGATCCCTGATGGATATGACCAGGCGAATATCCCAAAAATTTCCTTAAACATAGTTCCTCCAAAATTTGGGCCAACCAATTTCCGATTCACTTTGCCTTAGGGAATTTTCCCCTAGCGATATCAGGTAATCTAGCAGGCTGGGAATATGGGCAAAAATCCCAACAGATCCCCCCTCTTGCCTAGATTTCCAGTGAGAAAAGGACCAGGGCATGAGAACACTGCTTCAGACACCTGGTCAAATACTTCATTGGTTCAAGTGGAGTACACTCATCAATACTCAACGCTGCTTGGGATGACCTTTGGCATATGGCATTCCTCCTCTTCCTCCTTGCTACCGCCTACTCAGAGCATGGTCACTGTCATGGTTGGATGACATAGTAGTAGGCACTGATGCTAGAGATAAGGCTGAT
>JAKSZP010001780.1:0-73788 GCA_022478985.1 Massospora cicadina
AAGTTAACCCACCATGGCAGAGGGTGAGGAGGGGTCGGGGGTTGGTTTTCAGAAAGACCCACCTCGATCAAGGGGTATTGGTTACAGTACTGGATCAGAGCAGAGAGCCAGGGCGTTGGGGCATCTGCATAGTGGGGGCTGAGGTCAGCGTAGTAAGAGTTTTCCACTTCTGCATCAAGATAATGATGGAAAGTATTTCAGCAAAAGCTGCGAGGAGAACTTCAGCTTCTTTGCGGGCTTCAGGAAGTTGGGTGAAAAGGGAGATACTGTGGCGGGTGATTTTGGCTGAGGGGTTGAATGAAGCAAGCGTTGCGACATTCATAACAGCGATTTCAGAATCATCAAATAGTTTTGAGATTCCACTGCAGGGAGATTCAGGGAAGTCAGGGGGGGAAGAAGATGGTGGGCAGGCCATGCTGGAGCTGAGCCACTGACTGGGCCACCGCGGTGCATAGTTTTGGGCAATGAGGAGAGGCCACCACAGCTAAGGCGAGCTGGTGGTCACTTTGGAAGGGGGCTGTATTGGGTAGAGGAGCAAAATGGCGAGAGGTAGGGGTTTCATCGAAGTCAGGAAGGAAAAATTCTGCCCGACCATAATCGCCATGGCAGAGGTTGACCTGTATGCTTACTAATGAGGATATTACCTGATTCGTCAGTTTCAGCCAATAGATCCCATGGATTTTGGTTCACTGGAATAGTGGCGTTTAAATTTGAGTGGGTAGGATTGGGCGAATGGGCAGCTGCTTGGGTGCGAATGTTGGTCCAAGCATTGCTCTGATTGGCTGGCGTAGATTTAGGTGGGAGAGTGAGGATGGAGGTTTTGGGTGGGGCTGATTTTCCATGTGGGCCCACAGAACGAGATTGAGGGTGGGAGGGGGCAGCAAAGCACCCCATACTGAACCTCCAGAGGGGGGCTCAGAAGCTGCATCAGCGGATTTGGCCTTAGGGCACGCTCTTTTTGCATGGTCGAGGCCAAAGCAGAGGGAACAAATCTGCCTACCATTATTGACCCGAGCCCAAAAGAAATGATCAGGCGCTGCAGCCACACTAGCGCGGGGTGGGATTTGTTGGGCTATGGTAGGGTGGTGTGGTATGATGGTGGCTGTTGCACGAGGAGCAGCAAGGCGTTCTGCACCAGATGGAATGGCAAAGATGAGGTTGGGCTGAGTGCCATAAGCCATGAGCCCCGCGACCAACTGGTCATACAAAACCTGGGGTGGAAGGTGGGATGGGAGATTTTCAAAGGATACCACTAGCGTGGTGTCTGAAGGGAGGCGAGTACGGGTTGTGGGAATGGGGTTTTTTTATAAATTAGAGGAGTTTGTGCTGCCGCTTCAGCATCCTCCTCAGATTGGAACCCAACGTCAAAATAGCCCTTAAAAGGGCGGAAATCTATAAAGCCAGCTGGCGCAAAGGCTGTAGTGGCTAGGTCAATAATTGCCTTATTGGCATATGGGAACAAACGCCCATAGTCCACTCTGAGGCAATAGCGAATAGCAGAGCGAGGGAGGGCGAGAGGATGGGGCGAGAAGGGTGGACGCGCGCCAGGTGGAGCGCTAAGTCTCGTTGGGGGACAAAACGGTTGGAAGCAGTGAGTGGGCTGTTTGAACCCGTCTGAACGCGCTTGCCTGCAGGGCGGAAAATGCTAGGTGGGGGTGCACTGCTGCCCCACACTGGGGTGGCAGGCGGCAGAGCCAAGTACATCAAAGAATAGGTTTGGGCAGATGGCTGTGGAAAAATAAACTTAAATTTAAAATCGCTCAAAAGTGACTTTGAGCGGTTAAAGAAGATTTCTTGGGTGGAAATTTTAAACAAAGTGGAGGTCATTGTAAATGGAGTGCAGGTTAGGGCTATTCTTGACAATAGGTCCCGTGTGAATGTTGTGTCATCAAAGCTTATAAGAAAATTAAGTTTTCTCCTGAACTTGACTTTAGACAAGATTTTAGAACTGCATGGTAAAGCAACACTGGCACGCTTGTGCCCACTCATCTTTTTTTTAGTACTATAGGGTCCCAACCCGAGGGGGGTCCCACTCATCTTTACCCATCCAATTTTGGAAACTTCTCCTCTCAGCCCACGCGGTGGCTTTGGCCAACAATACCTATGATCTACTCATTGTTACTCAGTTCATGCTTGAATATGAAATGTTATTTTCTTGAAGCAGGGCTATCTATCCTTGTTTTACTACGAGGGTCCTCTGCTTTTGACAAATGTAAAGCTTAAAAAAAGATTATGCTTGGACCGTTGAGTTTCCCTCTTCCGACTTATCATTACATTACACCACTGCAGGGCGGCTTACAAAAATGTTTCCTCCATCATTGGAAGCCCTCGAGGGTATCCCTTTCTTTTTCTTTGGGAAAGGTAGTAATATAAAGTGGGTGAACAACGGGTATTTGACACTAAGTTTGCCTACAAATCCCCACAACTTGTTATTGCACCTAACTATAGTTATGTAGTTAGTCCATTGGAGCCTAGAGTTTTTCCTGGCGTACAAGGCCCAACCTATAAATGACCTATCTTCCTTCTGCTAGGAAATCTCACAAAGAAATATATGGTTGTAAAAAAGCATCAAGATATTGGAAGGGGTATGTTGATTCTCCTTGAAGAAATAAAACATGCTCTCTGCATTGGATAAATGTCTGATATGGGCTTACCAGAAGATCAATCACTATGCAATCTTCCTACTGTTCATAATCCTGATGAGCTAACCGCGCCAATATTGACAAGGTCCACACCTTACTGGAGTCCTATAGCGACATCTTCTCTACCTCTGACACTAACTATGGGCACATGAAAGGTTAGACTCATACCATTGACGTGATAGATGCTTGCCCTATCCTCTCCAAACCCTATCACAAATCCAAAGTAGAGGAGCTACAATTGTGGACGGAGCCTAAACAGCTGTTGACGCTGGGTTATTGGTGCCTTCCCAAAGCCCTAGGTCATCCCTGCTTCTATTGATTAAAAAGAAGAATGGAGGTCATTGGGTAATTATGGACTACCACAAAATGAACAACCTCACAAAGAAGGAAAGTTATCCTACCCCCACATTGATGATGCTCTTTCCCCAACATTCTGAGTCCAAGTTCTTTTCCGCCATGGACTCAGCTAGTAATTATTTTCAGATGGACCTTTCTCCATAAGATCAGGAGAAGTGCGCCCTTATTTGCAGCGAGGGTTTGTTCCAAACCACTCAGCTACCTCAAAGGTTGTGTAATTTTCCTGCTCTTTTCAGCGGGCCATGGATCACATTCTCCAGGCCCTTAAGCTGAGGTATGTGATCTTCTTCATCGATGACATCACAGTCTTCTCTAAGACATTCAACGGTTATCTCACGAACCTAAAGGAGGGGTTTTAACGCTTGGGGGCATCCAACGTAAAACTGAAGCCCTCTAGATGTAATTTATTCCAAAAGAAGCTAGATTACGTCAGACATGCCATCTCCAAAGATGAAATACAAACTCTACAAGATAAAGTTAAAGCAATATCCAAGATGCCCGCGCCCAAAACCCTTTGTTACATCCAGGTATTCTTGGGCATGATGGGGTATTACCATCAGTTCATCCCCAAGTTCGCTCAGCTTATTGAGCCCCTCTTACATCTCTTGGATAAGGACATCCCCTGCTATTGGGTGCTGGACAAAAAGCAGCGTTTGAGACACTGAAGTCACTATTTTAAAAAAAGTCCAATACTCCGCCATCTTAACTATGGCAAGCCTTTCATGTTATTCATAGATGCCTCTGACTACGCCGTTGGAGCGATGTTGGCTCAGTTGGATGAAAATGAAGTCGATCATCCTGTGTCTATTTCAGTAAGATGCTCTCCAAAGCTGAGCGCAGCTGCAGTGTCACGGAAAAGGAGTGCATTGCTGTCTTGCTCGTTGTAAATATTATCACCCTTTTTTATATGGGACTTCATTTTAAAGTGATTACTGACCACGCATCCTTGAAGATGTTACAGAATATGAAGGACCCCACTGAATGGTTGGCTAACTGGGCTCTAAAGCTCTAGCACTATGATAGACAATTGATCATTGAGCTGGAATGTATCATATGAACGTTGATAGGTTAAATCAGCTGCCTGTCCTGCACCTTGACAATAGCAAACATAGAGGTTGCATGACCTCCTAATGAATCCTAATGCATGGGCTGATGAAGATGAGTCAGTACAAAAGATGCTTGCATGACACTCCCACAACACCAAGGTGGAGAGAGAGGAAGTTATAAAAGAAAGAATGAGTAAAATGTTTGCCCTATCTAGGCCGTCCAAGCAAGTACCCATGATCATTGAGTCTCACAGTACATGGGCCATGGCGTAGTCCAATAAACCTAGGAGTGAGTTAAAGAGCGGTAATACTGGGAGGGCATCATGGAGACCATAGCTGAAGTCCTATATGCTTGTCTTACCCGCAAAAAAAACAAGCCAGCTTCAAAACCCATTATCTTACCAACCTACGACGCCCTAAAAACCCTTCCACACCATAAGTTTGGATGTGGTAGGTCATCTCCCTCAGAATACTGGTGGCAATTAATATATGTTAGTTGGAATCATTTATTTCACTAATTGGTTATATCTATGGCTCTCCACTCCAGAGTGCTAAAGCCACTTCCACCTTCCTAAATCCATAACTTTAAGCGACATGGTTGCCCCAGGTCCTCCTTTATGATAATGGGAAATCTTTTTTCCTCCCAAATGGTAAAACGTCTTAACACCTCCATGAGAACACAACAATACTCCTTGATCCCCTATAACACATCCACCAATGGTTCCATCAAAAGAGAAAATGGGACCCTGGTCTCTATACTTAGGAAAATGGCCACTCTGACCCTCTTCACTGGGATATTTACTTACTAGTACCCTCATAGCTTACCATATTATCTACCATCTCATGCTCAAGATGTCTCCTTTCAATGTTTTATATGGGAGAGAAACTGGGCTGCCCGCTTTACTAGCTAAAGATGTTTTCTCTGCTCATACTGATCCATATAAAGCCTTTAAGAAGTTGAGCAGCACATCATCCAGTTACAGTCTGAGGCGATGACTAATTTAGCAAAACTGTCACTAAAGAAGGAAAAGCAGCCAACAAGCTCAGTCCACCACTCTCTTCTTTCCATGTGGCAGACTTGGTACTCTACTACCATAACTGAAAAATGCCTTGAAAGGAAAAGCTTGGTTCAAACTGAGAAAAACCAAATGCAGTTACATATAATCGGTGGGATGAGTAATACATTGAATCTCTTGCTTCTGGCCTTACCATTAACTGGGTTCCTGGAGAGTTCTTGAAATCTTATCTACCCCCTACCACTATTAAAGGGGTAATGTTGGACAATTAAAAATTCAATGTATAGAAAAGAGTGGTTCAGAGGTAAGTGATTAAATAGTGCCTTTTCTCGCAAATATCACTTTTATTCTAGAAAAAAATGATTAGTACAAATTCCAGAGAGAACATTCGCCTGCTTGTGGAATACTGCACCTATAGAGAATTAACCCACGGCCATAACACTTAGCGTAAATAGGTCTTTCCACCCGTCTGTGCAAAGCACAAAGAAACAGATGGCTGCTTGCGCTGAATATGACCCTTATTACAAAGTACACCAAGATGGATGCATCATCTAGATGACTTCCCGCTGACAAAGGCACCAATAAAAAATTGGCGGAACAAACGACCAAAAAATGATTAAACTCAAGTAAAAAACATGAAAACACAGTGACAAGCGTAGCAAACGCAACTGACTCCCTAGGATCAGTTTCCACCAAAAATTTGATAAACACTGATCTCAGGGAGCATGAAGAAATGCCAAGAACAGCGGCGTCAAGGATAATCCCCACCAAACCTCAAATAGGTAAGGGGATTGGGGCCTCACAGAAAAGAAAACTTTTTTGAAAAAAACATAAAACCCATGATAAAAATGTGGTCATATTGAATAATAAATCTAATTTGACCAGCAGAAGCCAAGGGCCCAGTTCATCTGGGCAAAATCAAAAAATGTTTGTTAATGAGATGGAGAAAGTATCTGATGGCACTCAAAGCAATCGCCAAAAAAATTGTTGGATATTAGTCCTGACATTGCCATTCAGTGGAGAATAGTCCCTGACCACAATTGAAAAGGCAAACTGAGAAAAGCAATGAGTATGATCCCTGATGAACCATTAGGCGAAATCCCCAACAAATCAAAGTTGACAGCAGGGGCAAAATCTGCCTAAATTGATTGGCGATTAAAATTGAAATGTTGGAGATAACCCCTGTTGGGATGAAGGAGCATTTGGCACCAAATCTGAAGGATCAGACACCCGTGAAGGTTCATCAAAAAAGTTAAAATACTACTGAGAAGGGGCAAAACTCCAACAGCGGTCAAGTTGACAACCAGAGCTCCAGTAAAGTACACCTCCATACAGAAGGACATATTAGCCCACCATGGAGTGTCTTCACATGATATCAAGCAATGGGAGACCCTACAGTTCCCGTGTTCAATGGCAACCCAATGGTTCTCCAAAGATATTACACCAGCCATTGCGGCCATATGGCGTGAACACAAGTTTTCTGCCGGGGCAGCCACATAATGGCCCAACACCCAAATAATTCTTGAGATGGTGATGCTCTTCAAGGTTTCATGGATCCAAACTGAAGACGCCTTTGAATGGATGAAACTCCCCTGGAGCATTTAATGATTAAAGATGCAGTTCAAGAAGATTTAAAGCTGGCAGATATGAAGGATTGGATCGAAGCTGGCATTGACCTCCTTAACATGATGGAATACAATAAGGCCAGAGTATCAGCAAGATTCACCCAAGCTGTCAGAAGCTCAGGACTCACCCCAATGGAATTATCCGATATGCAAAATGTTTCAAAAACACTTCAACTGCCCTCAAATGGGCCTGACATACCATTCCAGTCAACACTGCGCTGGAATGGTATAACACCACTCTCTCCCTAGAGGAGGCATTGTTGTGGATCCAGCCAGGTTCAAGGCCACCAAGGCCTACACTGGTCATACACTCGAATCCCTCTGGCCACCACATCTAACCTAATGAAGGTGGGCTGGACAAAGGAGAAGGCAGTTGAGTGGGGACCCTTCCAGGACTGGTCGCCAGAAGAGGCCATTACCTGGTCTGCCAATGGATTTACCTGACTGGAAATGAAATAATGGCTCCACGTGGGAGCCAATATTGACCAAGTTTGTGAATGGGTGGATCTGAGAGCCACGAAATCCATCCACCAAACCCTCTGAGGCTGACCATTCCCCATCAAGAAATGGAAAACTCTGGCATGATACCACCACACTAGCTAAAGCAGCAGACTGGAACATTTTAGGGCTCACCTCAGAGTCGGCCCAACCATGGATGTAACATTCGATTTTACCACAGGTGGCATCAGCGATTAAAGGGGACATGACCCTGGACCTGGGCCAATAATGGTCCAAAGTGGGGATCTGAATTGAGACCATCCAGGATTGAAAAAATCCTTCTTGGAACCAACGGTAGCCGCCTCAAAAACCGCTAAAAGTTTTGCCACTTCCAAAGCCTTTCAGTGGTGTGTGGCGGGAGTTATGGCCGCCATGGCATTAATATTCACAGATGGCGGGCGGAACAGCATTATGGTAAAGGACTGGCGCCAGCGTAGTTTTATTACACTGGAGGCCATCCAGAAAATTTTGCACCCAATGTGCAGTCTGGAATCCGCCCTCAAATGGTACTAACTAAGATTTTTGCTGAAGGATGCCTCAAGTGGCAAAGCCTTAAAATTGGATCACAAATGGCTAGGAGTAAAAATTGCTGCGGCATCAGCATACGCTAAATAGAAGTATTCCTCAATCAGGGATTCAGCCTCTATGAGTCAGCAAGATGGACAATGAAGAGAAAACCACCATCAAAGTACCAAAGACTAGCATGAAATAAAAGTTGTATAGCACTACGACAGCCCATACTGATGATAACACATAGAATGGGCAAGAAGTCATATTGAATACATCTACCAACTAATTAGAAGAGGCTTCACAGACTGTTAAGCGCCTAAGTCATATCTTAAGGATGCAATATGAATCAACCTGCAGCTGGTGGAGGAGGAGGTGTGTTCTGACCTGATAATGGCGAAAAATTAGGAGCTCAATAAGGTCCTAGCAGAAGGAGACTTCGATAAAGACTGGGTGCCCAAAGGGGATACATAGATATCACGATCCCAGGCGATTTAACTGTAATAGTTCCTTGAGATCAGATCAAGTATAAGGGAGTCTATCTGCGAATGGAACCAACTAGATACGCTAATCAAACCACATGGTGGGGGATATTCCAAAACCTCCAACTGATCAGGAGAGGGTTTGGGTGCATGAAGCGATATGTACCAGACTATCATACTATGGGGGTATGAGAATTTCGGCAAGCTAGTGGTGATTACATCGCAAAGTGCCTTCACCCCCAAACAGTTAAAGTGCTATATGAATCAGCCCCTTGGATGAAGCTGAATAAAATCGCCCTACCTCGATTCATCCGCCTGCCCAGCCTAAGCAGAGTTTTGTACATAGAGCAGGAAGACACGAAGCAAGTATCCTGGTTCTGTTACCAGATTAGTCATACAATAGCCCTATGCCACCATCGCAAAGGAAAGACCCCTTGAGAGTACAAATACAACCCCATCAAAGGATCACAAAGGTCGGGGTCAAAACATTCCTTTGACCAAAAGCCAATGAATGGATCCTGCGGAACCTAAAAGAGGTCGTAGACATGAAAAGCTAACAGCAAGAGATGGACCTCGCTAATAGGGAAGCATGGGAATGAGAAGCAGCCAAGTGACCTGAAGAGGATGATGAGTCCTCCATCAATCCAAACCCAAAATTAAAAAGAACGGATGAAGGAATGAACCCCAAACTGATGGAGCCACGCCCATCTAAAGCGGAATGGATGATCTGCAAGGAAGAAAGATGGCAGAAGTTAAATACAAAATAACCAAGAAAGGATGGGAAGCACAAGGCACCAGTAAATCGAAACATAAGCCTGACAAAGTTGAAAGTGAATTTGAAGTCAAATTGAAAATTGTCAGCAAACAAACCTGAGGAGACAAGCAACCAAACAACTGAATCAACATAGTCGGCATAAATGGCTGATTGGGCCCCAACCAGAAAGACCAGATCCGCCAAAAAATTGAATTAAGGGGTGGGAACTCGATTTGCAGATGGAGGGGAATCTGCTGCTCTGCGAATAGTTACAATGGAGCACCTGGAGCTGTAATTAAACCGTCCCAGTTGTCCATAATAGAGAGATTGGGATAGTTACCGAATTCCCAGTACACAGAATGCCTGGTAAGGAAATTCCAGTTCCATCAAACTGACCCCAAAGGTCAACCATCATCCCCTGCCCAACTTCAGTGAAACCAACCACAAACAAGCAAACCTCTGTCCGTGACTCAATGAACAACCCCCAAAAATAATTATACTCATACCTGTGGGTCAGGCAGCCAGAAATGAGGATTGCGATCACAAATGCTTGGGGGATGGCGAGATTAAAAATGAGAAAGTTGAAATTACACCATTTCAAAACAAACAATAATTAGACATAATTTAAATATTGGAAATGCAAGCAGGTTTCCAAAAGAAATTGGTGCAAAGCTTAAACTGTGATGTGAAGAATCACCCAGGGTCCCACCACGTAGGCTATCTGGCGCTCTGGACAGATCATGTGGTGATCCTCGCATTGAACAAGAACATAGACCTGGGATTTTGGGAGGAAACTCACTCTGGAAGGATCCTGATTGCAACTGCTATGTATAAGGAAACTGGCAAGAGCCTTCAGGTGGTGGCAGTCTACGCTCTTCCAAAGCCCCATGAAAACCAATTATTTTAGGAATTTTTATCAGAAGTACCAGATGACAAGATGACAGTTATATCAGGAGACCTAAACTGTTGGACAAATGCAAGTCTGAATATGTTCCTATCAAGTGGAAGTCCCAACTGAAAGACCAATGAGATGCTAGAATACCTAGTCAAATAAGGGATGTGCCTCACAATCAATGAGGGGGATGACGACCCAGCCAACCTAATGCGATGGACATATGACTCCACCAGTAATAAACAGAATGGCTCGCTTGAATATATACTGTTGTCATCTGACCTCAGGCTGCTGACGTCCAACAACAAAGTCGATATAATTGCCAAAAGTGACCACATGATAGTCCATGTGGATATTTATCTGGAAGAACCCCTGAGGAACCACAAATGGCAACTGGCACCTGCCACGATGAGGGACAGGGAATGGCGCCAAACAATAGAAGCTGGACTAGATCAACTGGTCACGTATCTGGATCATCACCTTGAGATAAACCCTCTGGAACGATGGATCAAGATCATAGAGAAGAAGAAGCATGATAGCATGGAGTTCAAAAATAATAACCTACAAGCAAACTGCTGTCACAAAACAGCTGAAAACCGCACTGGAGAGGTTGAAGCTCAATAGGCGGGACAGCTAATGATGGTGGAGTGAGTACTGAACTATGCACAAAAGGTATCAGGCCTTAATGACAAAACAGGATTCAGAGAGATGGACCAACTCTACCTACTGATATCAGAGCTTTGTGGGGATGATGATTAAAGTGGGCCTGGCGCACCTCAAGGAAATCTGAACCAAGGCTAGGATACAGGAATTAGAGATGGCGGAAGGGGAAGTATCAATGGACCCAAAAATGATCAAGAGTGAGATTTAATGCTTCTACAGCAAACTATTCCATCAACGATTAAAGAATAAGTCGGTGATGGATCCCTAATTGATCTGGCCAAGCCAGCTCTTGGGGGCTGTATGTCAGAAGATGTTGCTAACCAATCTGCCAAAAAAAATTGATCAATAAAGTTAAACAGACGCTAAAAGAGTCACCACGAATCAAGGCACTGGGACCTGACATCATGTGTGCAGAGGTATACAGTGCATTCCATGACCACATTTCGCTGGAACTAAAATCCCTATTTAATCACTGTTTGCTAAAAAGACAGCAAATTCTGGGAGGTCATGAGACCAAATTGTACACTTGTACAAAAAGAGGCTCTGACACCAACTACAGAACTGGCACCTGATTGTACTATCCAACGCCTATTATAAGCTGCTGATAACATATATTCAAATTGGCTGATGATGATGGCACCGTGCACGCTCAATAAGGCTCTAAACGTGTTCATCATGGGCCATAGTATTTGTCACACATTGGTGTAGTCAAAACATACTCCAAGATGTGTGGGGAATCAAGCAGGGATATATCATGTTTCTCAACATGGAAAAGGCCTAAGATCAAGTAGCGTGGTCATTCCTACATGAGGTGTTAAAAGCGGTTGGCATCTTCAAAACTTTTAGGTCATGGATAAAGACACTGTACTTGGGCCTGGTAACCAAGATGATTGTCACAGATGGCGTAACTAATGATATACCGGTCAGGCAGGGTCTCTGACAAGGAGATCCTATGTCACCAATTTTGTTCAATTTTGCAGCTAACATCTTATTGGCAGCGGTGGACATGAGACTCTGGGGCCTAGTCCACACCAACCAAATGCCAATAAAAATTTTGTCTTTCTTTAATGAAATGGTGGTAGGTATTAGCTCACTAACTGACCTACAGGGCGCAGAGGAGCTATTGAACCTATACCAGTTAGCAGCAAATGCGAAGATAAACTTGGTAAAACTTCTGTAATTAGATAGGCATTCTGAACTTCAGCCCACCAACTGACACAACACTGATCATAACTCCCAGATGATCTGATATCTTGGGATACTCTTTACCAATAAGAGGCCAGCAGTACCGTAAACAGAGCAAGAGGTACTATCAAGTCTTCAGTCTGAATGGCATGCTGGAAAAATGCCAGATTATGCCTCAAGGAGAAAGTTCTGGAAATCAACGTTTTCATCTTCTCAAAATTGTGGTATGTTGCTCATGTGCTGCCAATGAGCCCAAACCTAGAGAAAAAAATCGGGACAATTCTCTGGACTTTCCTATGGTTAAAGGTAAAATCAGCTCTGATAGCACTAGAAACTCTGTCCAAACTGAAGTCTGAAGGAGGCATGGGCTTTCTATACTTCAAATACCACACTCAGCAGATATGGGCGAAGTTGTTCCTTAAACTGACGCAAACGCAAATGCGCTTCCCAATCTTAGCTTGGAACGTTAACTGGGGTAGAGCTCAGGGCCTTCAGGAGCTGGTCTCACCAAGCTCACGGCACGAATGGATGGCGAGCCACCTGCAAATACCCTCCCAAAAATGCACCTCACATTATTGGCAACTGTGAAATCGGGTAGTGCACCTGGGTGGCTGGTCATTAAAGCTAATGGATTAGGATGCCAAAAAAATCCATAGGAATGTTGAGGCCCATAATTCCGCAATGAATTCTGAGACAAGTTGGGTTAAACAAAATTGAATCATCCACAAATATGCCACCAAGTCAATTTTTATCAGCTACAAATTGACCCAGATTAAATATGGGGATCCGCTACCAAAACTGGGGTGCAACTCCCCTACTCTCCCTTAAATCTTGAACAACTTGGCAACTGAAGGCCATGACACCAACTATAGAATTAAGGTGTAGATCTCAGTTCTGAACTCTTGATTGGTAATGGCCAAGCAACGGTCAGTAACCTAGCAGATCCTTCATCATGCATTTAAATCTGGTAAAAACAGCAGACCAGATTACCTGCACAAGGAGTGCCCTGTATGCGCCAAACCAGAAGCAGATATCACTCACCAATATTACTAATGTGCATGTTAAAAAATATTGGTCCTCAATGCACTACATCCTGTCAGGCGAACAATTGCTGTTGAAAATACATCCATCGTAGGACCTTTTTTTTCACAAAAACCCTGTGATTACCCCCAATCCAAATGTGAGCCTTCATCTACCATTATCGTTTATTAGTGATACACTCATCTCTCGTTGCCAAGAGTTTGCCAATGATCTTCCATCACAAAGGTTTGGTGTTGAGGACCATTTGTATTATCTCTGATCAGCTCTGACAGATCATATAAATACTCACGCCTAATCCCTGGGTGTTACAAAGCTGAGCGTTTGGCTTTTCCCACTAAAACACTTGTTGTATGCGATGAAGCAACAAATAAATTAAAGATCAAAAGGACTGTAAGCCTGCTGATGCTAGAACTGTGGCTATGCATGATGATCACCGATCAGCAATGGTTAGGGGTACTAGATCCCTAATGGCCCAAATTCCAAGTCCTTTATCCTCAGCCAAATCGCCTGCATTCTGCCCTCCCTCTTACTTTCCTTTTAATTTTTTAAATAAAATATAGAGTTTTTTAAAAAAAGAGGTAAGTGAAAAATTTGGCAAAAATACCCTGGTCAATTCCCAGTGGAACCTCTTAAATTGGGGTAACTTTTTAATAAAAAAATTAGGCAAGCAAAGTGAGTTTGGGCGATTGGATTGCTCTTAATTTCAGCTGAATTTGGAAGGTTCATTGGAAGCACCTCTCCATGCCACTTCCACTTTAATACAGCCTACACAACGGAGACTAGCCCTTTTTATAGGGTCTGTGGGGGTCACGCTAAGTGCAACATTTTTCAACCCATCTAAAGGGTGAAATTCATCAATACCTTACCACATGGACTTATTTTACCTGCCCTCCATCAGCCATTTCATCAAAGTGAAGTGAAACTTCCAAGCTCTGATTTAGTGAATATCAGTGTTCTCTATTTTATATGTTACTAAGCCATTTGAACTTTGAGCCTTGACACTTTAAATACTAAGAATATGCTTACAAGAGGGTTTGTTCCTTTTCCCCTTATCGCTACAAATAAGATCACATAAAACAGTTTTTGGATATTATTAGTATTTTATTCGATTTAAAATAAGTGGTAATCATCCCTTATTGTTGGAGTTTAGGCACAAACTATATGAAAGTTCAAGTAAATCGAAATTTAACACAGGAGATATCCTAATCTTCTTCACAAGCTTGGTGAGAGTATTAATAGGCGCTCCACTGTTTCCTATCACTCACACCCATACTTGATTAACCAGTATATCTATATATGTACACTCAGAGTATTTTAAATATATTTACTGAGTTTATAGCGGCTTTTTTATTGAATCAAAAGTGTAAATTATTTGCGCAGATAAATCAGGAAACAGCTCCTTGATTGCACTTTGGGGGATAGATAGGTTTTTATCAAAATTTAAACTCTGTCAATTCTTCTGGATACTCCACAGCCTAAATATTGTCCACTAGTTGTCATGCATATGGCTGAGCAACTTCCTTAAATATTTCAGGGTTTGTTCCCTTTACACCAGATCTGGTTACTGCATCAACATTCAAATTGACTACTTGATATAGTTGATCCTATGCATCATCATTGACAAACAGATCACTAAACGTCAACTTCTTCATGCATGATATTGGAATACTGGTATATCCGCAGCTCTAGACTGTTCCTACGTCTAGGCCATAACCCTTTTTCTGACTCCTGTGCAGGTTTGGACTCTTTCACCTGGACCACATTGATCTGTTCCTAAGGCTTCTTGCATTGAATAGTGAAGTGTCCTCTTCCTCTGCACTGATAACAAAGTTTTTCTTTCTTATCAATTCGCTAAAACTCTTTGGGCTTATTTCTCAGTAAAGTTTAATTATTGGACTCTTTAGCGCCCTTGGTCCCATTTGTAGGATTCAAATTTCGTACTGAACTCAGTTTGAACTTCTATTAGGGGCATTAAATGTAAATCCTAATATATTGAAATGATCTACCATATGTGATGCGGTAATCTCATTAGCAAACACAGAAGACATCATATGATGTAAATTATTGTTGGGCTGAAGGGCTGCTTGCAATTCAATTCATGTACCAAAATTTTCCAGTATTTCACTCAAAACCAAAATCTGTGATTCTTGGTAGATTTGATTGGCAAAACTTGCGTAAAATTTATCCTTCTGGAATTGGTTTCACTTGAATTCCTGTTTGTACTTTGACATACAAGTGGGACTTCCAAATTCTTATTGATAGAAGCCTTGGACTCTGAGTATGACCAGCTGTCCCCCTCTAAATGGGGTAATACTAGGTTCTGAAAATCAGTGTATAAACAGTTCATCACCATCAAAGCCTTTTGAAAATTGTCATAACCAAACATTGTCATGTCAAACAATCAGAAAAATGCAGGAGCGTTATCCCAATGGAAGGTAGGTAATTTTGGTGTCAATTTAAATTCCGCCAAGGTCTCTTTAACCACCTCTTTTGGTTTAGCTACTTGGCTAATTTGAGGATTAGTTCTGGGAGTTATCTCCAAAATGTCTGTTAATTCAATTGATATATTTTGTAGAATACTTGACTTCCCAATTGGAGTTCTTAGAGTCCTTTCTTTGGCGTTGGTCGCCGCATAGGGCTTACATTCACAAAAGTGGGTCATCACATCTTTAACTTGCTTCATTAATCACTCTATATGTGCACTGAATGCCCATAATCAAATGTAATCCGCTTTACGTTCAGTTTTTAAGAATAATACTTTTTAAACTAAATCTTCTTTCTTATTCTTTGATGACATTACTATTCCTAGCAACTCATTGCTAAAATTAAAGACATCTTTGACTTCTTCCTTGATCTTAATAACTTTCCCCTTGAAGGCAGCAAATTCACGATGATCCACAGAATTCAAGACGTTCTTGTTGGAAGTCATCAGCTCAGTACAGATTTTTCTTAACTCATCCTTATATGACATATTGTACAAGTGTACCCTACTAAACTACAAACCCCTGCTGTGAGCAACAATTTTAAAATATAGGGGCTTAACAGCTTATTCACGAATGATAACCCCTAAATTGATAACTTGAACAGGTTTGTTATGTGCACTCTTCGCATTGTCTGAATATATATGATTGTAAATTAATTTTAGTATGAAGATTATTATAGTTGAATAGATAAGTACTTTCTGGTCCAACGATTGAATATATACACCTCAAAATAATTAGGATGTCTTATTTATGGATTTATATATTTTCTACCTAACTTGATCCATGCTCAGATCTCAGGTTTATGCCTTTCCTCTGGTAACACGAAGTTGACATCAATTCCCATCTCAGCTCATCTTCTCTTCAAAGGATCCACAATCCTTACTATTTATCCTTCTAAAGAGTTCCAATTAAAGCACACAGCAATAATATTCTGAAGATGAATATAATTAAAACCAATAATAATTCTTCTAAATTAGACTCTTTTTTGGTCACTATTTGGCGATTATTAAAGTGAATTATTGTGGAAATTTATAGGGGGAGCTTGGTGCCCAACACTCATTTGGCGCCTCAGCCATGAAACGGCAGCCATTGCCAGTAGATTTCCCTTTGTTGTCTCACCTGCGATGGTCTTCCCCATCCTGGTTAGGATTCCTTCATCAGACATTTTCAAGACCTAAATGGAAAGAGTCATAAAACATGTCCCTAATTTTTTCACTTGATCCCAGTGAACTGACTATAATTGGTAAGCGACCTGCTTAGAGAATGGGACTTTTTACCCACTATGGCAGAAAGCAAATCAACTGACTATTTTGCTGGGTGCAGGCGGCATCACTTGCCTTACAACTTTTTCCTTAAATTCACAATCAGTTGGTGATGAAACTTGACTGATCTCAATAGTACACCTGATAGTTAATTATTGATCAATTATCAATTGCCCCATTTTATCAACAACTCTGACTGACAAGTTCATAATTATTACCTGGATTTACCCCTGATGGATCCAAACCAGGAGGATTACATAAATTACCCCAGACATTGTTATTGAAAATCATAGTAAAATGATATCCAATTCACTTGCCATAGGGAATTATCCCCTAGCGATCCATGGTAATCTTGATGCAGGAAAGGTTGTCAAAAATCCAACAGTATGCTAAAAATATAGGTGAGCTGATAAAGATATTTTAAGATAAAGGATATGTTAGTAAAAAGATAAAAAACACGGCCCAAAATGTATTATTAAAGAAAGGCTTTTTTAAAACACTATGTCCTAATTTTGAGCCATGCTCTTATGATTGAGCTACACATATCACATTTGTCAACAAAAATGAAGTTTTAATAGTAAAAGTATGGTTATCCTCATACACTGAAGTGTTTTGTTTAAGCCACTGATTATCAGAGTAGATAGTGCATGGAAGTTTTATTGAAGTTATAACTTCTTTCAAATTATATCATCTTGTCCTGACTGTGTAATTAAAATGAGAAAAAGCTATCAGAACAATTAGTTAGTATATATTATAATAGCATTGTTTATCAGATATAAAGAACAATTAACTTTCCTATATGATGCATAGGGCTTTTAACATAAAAACTATTTAAAGTAATATCTAGGCATGATAAATTATCAGAAAATATAAAAAAGTTACTAATGAATGTCTAACAAAATTACTATATTTTAATATTTTAATTTTATTTTATTTGAGGTAAGCTGGCCAAAGGATGGACATTACAGATTATCATTAAGAAAAAGAAAAAAACAAATGTAATGGCAAAAAAACAAAAAAAACTCCAACCAGGCGGGGAGAATAATATCACTAATTCACCATGACAGAGGGTGAGGGGGGTCAGGAAGCTCTTCTACAGGCTTTTTGTTCTTGATAGAGTCACATTAATTGTAGAAGAATACAAAAGCGGTGAGCCAGGGCGTTGGGGCATCAGCGTGGTGTGGGTGATGGCGGTAAAAAATGTGTTATCTTCTTCAAGATCAGCTTGGAAGAAAGCCTCAAAAAATTCTGAAAATTGATGGTCAGCTTGGAGGTGGGCTTCTGGGAGTTGAGCCGAATTGAATAATTTTGGCAGGTGATTTTAGAAGATGGGTCAAAATATTCTAGTTTCATAACTTGCGTTCCAGTATCTAGGGCATCATTATACAGTTTTCTGATTTCGTCTGTGCTGTTTTGTGGAAATCATAAGAAAGACACTTATGGTCAGCCCTTTGTGTAATTGAGCCACTGATTGAGCCACTGCTTTGTGGAGATTTAGGCAATGTGGTGAGTCCACCACTGCTAAGGAGAGCTGGTGGTCACTTTGGTAGAGAATACATTGGGTTAAGGAGCAAATCATATGGGTGAGAGGGCTTTATCAAAATTAGAAGAGTAAAATTTGGCCCATTTTTAATTAATTGGGCTGAGAGGC
Source organism: Massospora cicadina (assembly GCA_022478985.1). Lineage (NCBI taxonomy): Eukaryota > Fungi > Entomophthoromycota > Entomophthoromycetes > Entomophthorales > Entomophthoraceae > Massospora > Massospora cicadina. The sequence goes on from JAKSZP010001780.1 coordinate 18,105, forward strand.
TCACTAGATACCTGATTTGTGATAACTTTACCTTATTCATCAAAAATGGACTATAGTTTTCAAGGATTCTGGTTCATAAGAATAGTGCATATGAGTTTGGGTGAGTGGTGTAAAGTGAATGGGTAGATGCTTAGATGTGAATGATGGTCAATCCTGACTCTAATTGGCTGGGGTAATTTAGATGGGTCAATGTGGGATGATGAATTGGTTGGGGCAATTTCCCACTCTAGCCCATCAATCAAGAATGTTGGGTGGGAGTGGGAAACAAAATGCCCCATCCTGATTACGCTGAAAAGGGTCAGTAGCCACATCAGAGAAAGTGGCTTAGAGTAGGATTTTTTAATGGCCAAACCCAAATTAGAGGGTACAAATTTGGTGACCATTATCACCATGAGCCCAAAAGAAAGGCTCAGATGCCGCTGCAATATGAGCATGAGGGGATTTGTTTGGTTATGATGAAGTGGTGTGGGATTTGGTGGCAGTGGCGCAAGGGGAAGCAAGGCGCTCTGCACCAGAGGAAACAGTGAAGACGAGGTCGGGCTGAGTCCCATAAGCCAAAGCCATGACATCAGATGTTCATGCGAAATTTAGTGAGAAGGTGGGAAGGGAGGGTTACAAATGACACCACCAGTGTGTTGTCTAAAGAGGTGAGTACAGTTAAATGGAATAAAATTGTTTTTATAAATAAGGAAATTTGAAGCTGCTGCTGCAGCGTTCTCCTCCATCTGGAAGCCTATGTCAAAATAGCCCTTAAAAGGGCTGGAATCAATAAAGGCTTCTGGTGCAAAGGCAGCATTGGCAAGTTTAATTATTTCTTTGTCAGCATATGGGAATAAACGCCCATAGTCAACTCATAGGCAAAATCAAATATTGGACTAAAAAGGGCGAGATGATGGGGGCTAAAAGGGTGGATGCACGTAAGGTGGAGAACTAAGTCCCATGGGGGCAAATTAGCTGGAAGAGGCTGGCAGGCACTTGATCTTGTCCAAATGTGTTTGCCCACAGAATAGAAAATGCTAGGTGATGGAGCACCGCTTCCAACACTGGAGCAGAAGGTGGCGGATCTGAGGATATAAATAGGAAAATGGACGTGGCCAGATGGCGGTGGTAAATAAAATTTTTTTATAAAATCTGTTCAAAAGTGAAATATAGTGGAAAGAAAAGTTCAAATAAAGACCTCTAACAAATTATTAAGTGCTTAATCATACTGCTCACTATAAAGTGCATAGCATTAAAAGCAGTTGAAAAAGTGATTAGTAACATTTCTTGGTTCATAGCCAGATGGAATTTAATTATAAATATATTTATAGATCTATAAGGAACACAAAATAGATTAAATTTTGGCGCCTTCCTCTCTTAGTAGGGTTGTTAAAATCTTAGGCTTTGTTGGCTCGCTTTTAGCCCTGGATTTCAACTGCACAGGTTCATGGATTCTAGCGTTAATTATTTGAATGATTTTGATAGACTGGGGCAATATAAGTATGAAGACTGATATTATGGTTGATTGCTAAAAGCCACGTTGAGAGTATTGTCCAATGCTAGACAGGTGCTTCTTCCTCTTGAGAATGTTCTTGTACTGGTAGGGAACACTTTCCCTATTCCCTTCTCATAGAGCCAAGTGGAGATTTTGATATAACCAACCTAAGGATGTCTGATCATTGCACTCTTCTCTTAAAAGTAATGTTAAAACAACCAATGTTTAAACAATAAAGTTGTTATCAATTTGAATCTATATTATTAGGGAATCATTTGGGGTTTTTATAGTTAGAATTGGCACACAACGTTTCAGCTGTTTAATGAGGATATTTGTGCTCATATACTGGTTTTGACCCTTAGTGTTAGGCACCAAATCTTGTCAGGTACCGTTGCCTTGGGTTTTCTAGGCAGCGCAATCCTCGAGCATTTGGCAGAACAAACAATTAGTATTAGGTACATGAAACCAATTGTTCTGGCTGATGATGATTCCACTCTTCCTCCGGCATTTGAACGGTTTGATAGTTTCTGATGACTCCAATCCATTCCGCTCTGAATTTTTCACTATAATTTAACAAATGGGTATTATCTCAATATCAAATTATTGCTTAATTTCATTGGGGATGATGCCCAATAAAATTATCTGTCAGCGGCCTCAAATATTATTGGGTATGATGCCTGACAATAATTTATTAGTCAGCAACTTCTAATATCATTGGGGATGGCACTTAACGATATTCTCATCAATTAGCCACTATAGCAGATCCTCTACAATTATAACCTAATCGTCAAATCTCTTATTTGGTCAAAGGGTTGGATTATGTGGTCATCTGCAATTCCAACAAGGGTTATGGAAAACTTATATTAATAAATCTACTATGTAAAATTGATCATAAAACTGTTTAATTCATATGCATAATACAGAAAATGGATTAATAAATGTTAAAGTGTAATGGAAATGGAAAAAGCACTAGAACAGGTGCACGCGCATGAAACTATAGTCATGTATTAATAATTGTATTTGTATGTGATAAGAAAATTAGAAAGCAAAATACATTTTATCTAGTAGAGTATCAAAATTACATCAAAGTCTAACCCTATTGTTAGGACTTAGCCTTGCAACAAACTTGTTGTGATATTTTATATATTTTACACGCTTAAACTGGTATCCAAACATAATTTCTTAATGTTATTTTACAAAATTTAACATGGAGCCACAGCATCAAGATTAAACAAAAATACTTGGTGGTAAAGGGGATAAGTGAAAATTTTAAAGAGTAGGATGCCTCAACTATCTGCAATTGCAGTTAAATTAGGGGATAGGGGCATCAGCAACATGTGATTTGAGGTTAATGAAGGAAGTTTGTCTTGTTCCATTATATATGCCTTATGCATAGATCCAACACATTTAGCAATCTGATTTTTAGATCTGCTAACATGTCTGGCAGTTGGGAAAATGGTGGCAGTTTGGTAAGTAGAGAGGGAGTTGGGTTAAGCAATACAGCTTTAGCAGCGTTGACACACAAGCAATCATCAAAGAAAGCTAGGTCTGTAAATTGATTTTAGCAACTTTAAGGAAATATTAAAGGGAAGACAAGTGGAGAACTTATGCACACGGGTGGTATCATGTTTTGGAGGGTCTGATTAAGGAGGGTATTGGTTGGGTAAGCTGCCACTTTTATTGACATCTAGTTAAATTATCTGCAAATTGGGAATTTTAAAAAAAAGAGGAAATAGAGATGGGGGTTATGCTAATAATAAAGCATAAAATTTGGTCTATAGAAAGATTGAAATATCTCATAGGGGCAATTGCCTCATTAACGCACTCTAGGTACTCAAATAGGTTTGAGCTGGGCATAAGCGTCCTACAGCATTTTATTGGGTGGGTGCGTTGTAATGGCATAATTTTTCAAGTTATAATAGAAGTATGTTTGAGAGATGCAAATCTTTATGGAGCAACTGGAAGTGTAAACAATTGGTCGGTGCCATAATTTACACCTTCTTGCTTTGAGAAAGGGGGATGAATGATCAATCCCCAAATGAAATTTCTTGATGGTGTCAGAGGGGGTACGATTGCTTGAAGAGGGATGGTGAGTGGTGCTTATGGCAAAATGAAGGTAAGAATAATTCATCTTTAAACTGTCTATTGTAAAGCATGAAGAGTAAAAAGTGTCCCATCCTCTAAGAGGGACTCTTAATGATGTTCAGGGGCAGAGCAAATTATGGTTTGAGAAGTATTTTAGGTGTTTTCATGTGTAAGAGTGCATATTGGCACAAAGGCGCAAGACTCATCAAGTTGTCTGGCTTGATCTGGGACCAATGTTTGTTGGGTAGGGTGATAGCCATAAGTGACCAATCCATCAAGAAGCATCTGTTAGAGAACTTTATAGTGAGGTGGTTAGGCAAACCTTAACTGGACACAATAGTCGCATATAGACTCAATTAAGTGCACATGACAGGGATATTGTACCTTTCAATCAGGGGCACAGTTTCCAAAACTTCAGCATTGGCTTTTCAAGAGAAGCCAGATCAAAGTACCTCTTGCAGGGGCTGAAGTCGATAGTTTGGGGTCTTGTAAACTTCCAGAAATAACTTGATTATGACCGTATCTTCATAGGGAGAAATGCTTCTATAATTTATAAATACCCAGTTTACGAGTTTCTCCTGGGACAAATAGGGGCAGTGAGGCATTGACTTGGAATTATGAGGCTAAAATCCAAGTTTTAAGGCGGGACAACGTGACCAAGGAAATTAAGGCTAGTGTAAGGTTTTCAGCTCCAGCAATTAAGCTCACTAACCTTGCATCCCTTTAAAGCAAAGAAGAGCGCTAACCTCAATGCTCTGGCTCTCACCCAACTCAATGATTTAGGGACCAACTTAAATGGGAATTATAATACCGGTTCCTCCCTATTTGCACTCATACCACAACTCAATTTTTAAAGTTCATATTTACTACTATTGCTGAGTTATTAAAACAATAAAATCAGTAGAAAGCTAGTTCTGTTTAGATTTTAAGAGTTCTTAAAATATAGTCATTTAGGCATTGAACCCCTTCCCAAAAAGTAGCTCCAATAAAGGTACATCAAATGTAAAAAAATTTAATACATGGGGTATCCCAGTACAGAATAATATAAGCAAACGAATCTTAAAAAACCTTAAGATGGACAGAAAAGGTAATCAATGGGAGCAATTTTTCAACAAGTTTTGGATGGCGCCAAACGGAAATTTGATATTCAAAACAGGGATTAATCATTTCCTTTTTTTAGCACTAGTAGTGCCCAACCCAAAAGGTTGAGCCGCCACACATCTTTATTTGTGAATGAGCCAGATAAAGGGACTATTGTAAATAAAAAAACTCAAAATTTAGCCCCTAAGTTATCAGCATAGAAAGCCATATCAGATGGTGAGGAAGCTTTAGGGAAACATTTGTCAGGCGCCCGCTTTAGCTGGCGGACCATGGTAGACAACATTGGGGTAGGAGCATCAATGACATGTGGCATAAGAAGGTTTAATTGGGGGTTTATTCATTAATGAGGCCGGCTGTGGCCATTGCCTTAAAGTATTGAGCAAGTTGATGCCCTTTAAAAGTGATGAGAGCAGGCACACAAGTGAACGATTTGATGCGCTTGCAGGTTTGGGGATAATTGAGGTCAAAAAGAGAAGTTTTTCCATGTCCATGCAAGCGCAGCTCACACCAAAAGCGAGCTACTCTTTTTTGTATTTTTCATCTTCATCAAAATAATGTGAGAATTTTGGGATAGGAATACCCTCAATGAGGGGTTCTATCGCCCCATGAAGCTGCTGGAGAAGTAGTGTGCTAGCAGGAGCAGCTATGGCCTCCACGGCTATTTTTTATTTAAATCTTTATAATTTGAAAAACCAGGTTTTGACTAAAATGACATGAGCGCGAATTAGTATTAATAAAACGTTTCCCTCCAAAGTGAAATCTGGCTTGACACTAAATGGGTGGTTCTTGTTGTCAAGCAATTTGAGGCAATCAAATTTATTTAGCTCGACCAACACTGGGCCAGCCACTGGAAATGGAGTGGTGGCCTAAGCTGATTGGTTGCATATTGTTGACTATGGTTGCTTAGATGTAACTGATCCAGCCATCAGCTCACAATTTATTAAGTCAGTCAGATTTTTTAAAAAATCTTAAAAAATTGATTGACTGCCACTTTAGCAGCAATGCCAGAATTCCCTGAAATTGGAGGCGGGAGGATTGAGCCCAATTATCAAAATTAGGACAATGCAGCAGCTGGGTCAACGCCAGAGGGGGTGCTGCAGAAGCAGCAAAGGCGGAAACTTTGGGCACTTGTGCTTTGAATGATCAAGTTTGAAGCACAAAGGGAAAATGACATGGCCATTCTCAACTTGCGCCCAGAATGGGTGATCAGAGGTGGATCTGACTACCATGCGAGGGGGAATCTCAAGGTGGGTTCATGATGGAATGTATGGATCATCAAAAAGGCTTGAGGCCCTTCCAAATGATCTGCCCCATTCAGAACTATGAATTGCAGTATGGGATCTGCGCTGTAAACAGCCAAACCCTCCAAGAGCTCGCGGTGGAAGTACTTGGGGGAAAGGTAGGAGGGCAACCTAGAAAACTGGACCACCAAAGTGGCTTCATCTGGGAGCTGTGTGTAAATGATGGGAATGGTAATTTCTTATATAAAATAAAGGTAGAATGGTAGCTACCATTGCATTGGCTTCATAGTGGAAGCCAAGATCAAAATACCCCTTAAAAGGGCGGAAATTAATGAAACTAGCAGGCTTAAAAACCACCATGAACATCTCAATAATGGCCGCGCTTACATATTGGAAGAGACTTTCATATTTGACCTGCAGGCCAAAATGCTAATTGCTCCGTGGGAGAACTAAAGGGCTCCAGAGAACCGCCTGGGAGCTTAAGAGGTGGTGGGCCAAGTCCCAAGGGGGGACATAACACCCAGTAGCGTTGGGAGGGCTAACAGAGCTAACCTTGGCGCACTTTGGTGGGGGCCAAAATATGCCAGATGGCGGTCACCACCACCTCAAGCTGGGGCAGAGGGCGTTGATAGCATCAACATTGGTAAGTTTTGGCTCAATTGAGCAGCTATTTTTTATATCTTTAAAAAATTCAAGTTTGGCTTTAAATTTGATTTTAAAGCGAAAGAAAGATGTGGGATTAACCCCTTCCTAAATAGTGCAATTGGTTAATCTAATTGTCCAAACATATTATAGAAATGCGCCATCTGAAATCCCATTTACTTTTTGAAGAATAATCATTGATACAATTTTAAACATTGCTGTTCGTCTAAACCCACCTCCCTAAACACCCAAATACTAAATCATTACCATGATAATGGTATGATGGTGGATTATCTTTTTTCTTGCTTAGATATTAAAGCTTTTAGCCAAAACGTCAATTTCTTAGTTTTTTAATAGCATACTTGCGGTTCCTGTTATTCTAAAGTTTAAGGCCGTGCAAGGGTATCACTTGGTGTCTCTAATTATAGAAAAACCTTTACTTAACAATATGACTTAAATAGAAAAAGTAGTACTTCCAACATGAGAAGGAACCCCTCACTCACACTCTCGCATGTTCATGAAACATATACCTTCAACAATTACTTATAACTCAACTCTCATTAATAGGCCGTTACTTGATATTTTGTTCCCGATTTTGTGGCTGCTGAGGCACCCACATTAATGTGCCAATTTTCTCTTGTCATGATCCTATCCTAACATAATAACCTAGCGTTACAACTCCATGGTGATGTTGTTTTTCCAAGTCTATATGGTTGGATACAAAAAATTGACAATAACAGTTCGGTCTTCTCTTAACACTTCACTATCACATTTGTCATGGGATACCTTAATAGAAGCCTAATATCAAGTTCTCTATCCTTATAAAGCATTTCTATCATTGATTTCTGATGTGAACCAACCCAGAGCATGCTGCTCAGATGGAGACTTACTTGTTTTAATTATTTCAGATACTTAAACAAATAAAATCTCATTGCTTCCACCCAGCTTATTTCCAAATAAAACCTTTAATTATTATCCCTAATGTAATTCAAATAGTGAAGATGCCACTGGAGAGCCACTAGGGAATGGCAATCCGTGTAGATCTAAAGGAAACCACCATATTTTTGTCCCATATTTCACTAGTAGTCAAATTGAAGCAAAGCACCAGTTAAATTAAATGTATGACAATATTATAGGTCCAATTTCTATATGATCCGTCAGATCCTGATGTAGATCTTTTAACATTTGGTTGAGCAGTGGCTATGTCCACTCCGTTCATAATGCAATTCCAACAGAGCGAAATGCCCCCTGTGGTTGATAACCAAAAACATGTTTTTTATCTCAACAATTTGAATAAACTGACCACACTTAATTTATATTTTCTTTTCATGTCACAGATGGGCAGCGGAAAGTCACATTAACTTTTCTTGGTGGATACTGGCGCATCCTGGAAATTACATTAACCTACAGTTTATACAGGCTTTGAAACTCTAAGGTACCATAAGCCCCCTATTATGGACTCTTCTTGAATTACTATGGCCACAATTTCTCTTTGTGAGCCTATCTAATTTAGGGAACATGAACATGAGTTCATGGCCAAATTCTAGTCTATTGCATAGTTTCTGTATTCTATGATCTTTTTGGGTTGGCTGGTGGCGTCACCTATCTCTAAACATTCACTTAGAACTAAACATGTTGTTATTCAAAACAAACTTATTTTGAGAGCTTTCCTCTGCCTCCTACTCTGGAAACTGGAATGAAGTGGCGGCAATGGTGAAATAATCCATTTCAGACACTGTTATTGTCCTTCCATGCCACGGATCTTATAAAGTTTTTAAGCAGTTTATTGTGTTTTAATTGCTAATTATAATCCTAATTAATCAGAGTTTGGTCTGAACTTCTAATTGATGTTTGATCTCATAAAATCAGCTGCTTATTCTTTTTATACATGGCTTGGGAGTATCAATTCCTCAAGGTATGGATTAATGTTAGAATGGCGAATTGAAGGTGATCAAGAAAACTTCCATAATCTCATGCCCTGCGGTTTTACCCAAAAAATCTGTTACAATGAGGCCCTGTGTGGACTATAAGCATATGAGTAAAGTCTTTGTCCTTAATCCATACTCCTTTCATTAGAAGTTATCATTGCCCAAACAATTTCAAATACAATGTCTCTTCTAGACTCAACCTAGTTAACACATCATAACAAATGCAGGCGAATCCTGCGCAGAAATGGCTTACTGCAATCTGTACATGGTATGGAATTTTCAAGTTTAAATTCATGTCTTTTGGCTTAAAATATCCTCTAGCGATTTAAAGCACCACATTGATGAATTTTTGATAGATCTCAGGTTCTCCTGCAAGATTGCCTGTGTTGAAAACATTTTAATTCACTTGCTTAAGATATAGCAACACGCCAAGAATTTGAAAATATGGTTTCAGCCCTGAATAATGCTGAGTTAGTTGCAAAGCCGTCCAAATTTGATAGTTTACAAAGACAAAGTGAAGTTCATGGGGGCTCTGGTATTGAAGTATGGCTACACTATTTTATCTCCAAAACTAGATGCCATTTGCTCTTGGCTTGCTTCTTTGAAAATGAAGAAACTGTTATGGTTTATGGGTTCTGTCATCTTTTAATAGAAGCTTTTGTCAGCTCTTGGATTTCATGTCACCTATACATACCTAAAAGTCAAAAATGCCTCTTTTATCTGGATCACAATCAGCTAGCAGAATTTTAAATCAGTAAAGGATTTTTTAAGCACTCCTTCTCTGCGTCATGCTGATAAAGATAAGCCCTTTAATGTGGCTTCAGACGCCTTTGGCTCAGCAGTTGGTGCTGTCCTGCTACAAGAGTATGAGGGGTAGGGACATCCAGTGGCTTACTTTTCCAGGAAGTTTAGCGTAACCAAGTGCGCTTTTGAAATATATGTTAAAAATTGGCTGACGTTTTCTGGTCTTTAATGAATTGATAGTATATTTTAAAAAGCGCCAGCTTATTGTAGTGGTGCGCACTAACAAGTTTTTCAATTTTCTAACAAAATCCACATAAGTTGGTACACATGCAAACTTGGACTCATCAGGATATCTTAGTTTTAACTTCAAGTTCAAGTTTGTCAAGGGGTCAATCCATATCTTTACAGATATCCTTAGCCAAGGTCCCTTGAATAATCTGACCTATTTGGTGACTATGGGTTATATATATTTAGGAATTTGCAAGCCTTATGCTCATTCACTATTAGCAATTAGCACCAAAATAAACCTCTAGAATGCTCGCCTTGGATCACACTTCTACTGCACAAGTTCTTTATAAATGTGTTAATTATTAATATTATTGATCAAATCTGAGTAGTAATAGTAAGAAGACTTATACTTAGGTGATTTTTCTTAAATCCATGTTGATTAGAAAGTCCAACGCAAAGGGGTGCACACCACTCATCTCTTTGAAGATAACCTTGAAATGGAAGGGAACTCTTCACTTCTCTTTTCATCCTCTTGTAAGAAGCTCAGCTTATTAACTTCTATCAGAGCCCAGTGAATATTTTTATAGAAATTACTTTATAAAAATTATATCTTATGCTTAAACTCTTATCCTAAGTGCCAATTATACAGCCAATGTATAAAAGTTTAAATAACAATTGTTTGCTAAATTTATCAATTTTAATATAACCTTATTAGGGTTATTTATAGAGCAAATGTGATGGTTGAGGGTTTCCATCAACATCCCACTGCCCTGAATTTTGATAAGGCAGAACAAGCTGGTGTGGAAGATGGGCTGAGAGAGCACTAGTCTTGGCTAGACCCTAGGTTTGGACTGAAACTGGGGAAGAATGACGGTTAGAATTCTTATCAGGCCTGGGGTCAAACTAAATGGTTTTGAATTGGGTTCTTTCTAGGTTAAAGGTGGATTCAAATCAGAATTAGAACAATTCTTAGATGTGGTGGCTCAGCTACTACAGAATTCAATATGGCCTAGAACAATGGGGTTTTTTTTACAAAAAATTCAAAAACATGTTGTCAAGCATGATGAAAGAGTTTGATCTATGCTTGCATCAGAAAGCTATAAGAGAAGTGACTTTGGGAATTAGAGGTTCTTTTGTTTCATTTTCTATTAACTGCCTAAAAAGTATCCAATAAAGCCATTCTTGAGCCTTAGTTATTTTATTATTGTCTTTCTAGGTTTAAATTGGAATTTTAGTCTAACAGCGCCCATTTTTGGACTATAAAAACAGGAGGTGGACCTTGAGAACGAGTTTGGGAAGGCAATTGCCTCCCTATACACCTTGTCTTGTGGTCCAGACATTTTTCTTTGGGTAAACATACTCACAACTTCCTCTAAGGGGTGTTTATCAATGGCGCCAGTAGCTCATGCATCATAAGAATGGTTTCAGGGTCCTAGTCCTCCCTTTGGTCGTTGACTTGGGTCCTGATTCCCAATTCCTCCATGGCTCATTGGAAGGAGCGGGTAGTTACAGCAACAGGCACACAAAATTTCAGCTTCTCTCTGGAGATTAATTAATTATTGCCCACATTTTTGACCCTTGAGAGATTATCCTCTAAACAAGGGCGGGCTTCTTTGCCTTGATTAATCTCCAATAGCATAATCATTGAAGTTTGGCAATCATTTATTAGTGTCAGAAGTCATACATTAATTCCATAAGGGCCTTGTTGCCTGACGAAGCATACCACCATTGAAACAAGCGTTAAAAACTCTCCAGTGGTTTTAACAAAGGCCCTAATCATTTGATCAGAACAATTCATTATAGTAATCTAACTATTGGGTGTTTTTCCAATTGAATCACCTACTCAATATTGTCAGGGATGATTCCTGATGAAATACAAGAATAAGAATAGGATACTATCCAATAATTATGACCATCTATTAACTTAGCTGATAATTAATGACAAATATTAAATTTTGATACTAATTATCTAAACTATTAATATATCAGTGGTATGGATAATGTGGTTAATTGAAATCTTAACACTATAGTGACCCTCTTTCTTTAGTAATAGCGGTACTATGCCATGAGAAAGGCGTCCACACGTTTTACTTAGTTGATTCTCCCCAAGAAAATATTGGCACCTCAACCCCCAGCCATAGCCATGGTAGCTCTCTCCGCTTTAAGTTTTATCCTAAAGCACCAAGTCTTTAAAATACCTAAAACTTTTCCCCTGTCTCTGAGCCTGATGGTGAAGTTGTTTAATGTGATCTTACCCTCAACCCACCTGAAGCTGAGAGTTCCCTCCATGACGCTAGGTTGGCATCAAAGCCTTTTGATCCTAAAGGTTTGATTTTCTGGCCAAGGGTGACGCTGGAAAATCTTTTTCTGCATGTTATCCCCATTAAGGATAGAAGGTGGAATTTTTAGTTTTGACTATATTTTGGTTTATATTAGGAAATTTTCCTTTTTGTAATGGCGCTAGAGTGGACCAAAATTAAGTCCCATCTGACTAATCTAATTAATATTTAAAGCACAAAAAAGTTATAAGGTTTTTAGAGTGAATCTAATCCATTCTAGAACCTATCTAAATAGAATAGCTCTCAAGCAAATTTGGAAATGATAATAACGATGGCAAACTTTTGCTATGAAGTATAGGAAGTCTAGAATATTCAAGAAATGAAACCTGATTCCAAAGTTTATCATCACATTATTAAGATTCGTTGCTGTATAATATAAATTTCTTGTTCTTTCCATAATAAACATGACTTGTTAACTATGATGTGCAGAACAATTCTTTCTCGTTGCAAACACTTTTGCAACCTATTCAATTCAAGACTAAATCTAGTTTGATAATCTCACAGAGGAGATTAGTCTGCGCCCATGTCTGGGAGCAGTTGGGCAAGCAAGGCAAGAGGAGCAGGGGGAAGGCCCGCGGCCTCTAACGTTCAAAAACGCCCTGGAGAATCTGGCGGAATAGAAAAAAATCTCAAAAAACCGGCGGTCACAAATTCCCCAGAGATACTCGTGTGGCAAGCACAATGCAACCAGTATATCAACACGCCACACTCCCAGCCACTTTTTTCGGTGGAATTTGGATTCTGTGTGTATCTGGACATCCAAAAAATGGCCTTATTGGAAAATTTTGTGAAGATGTACACAAAATTTTCCTGACCGTGGTGTATGTTGCACCTCACTCCATGTTGCGCAGTTGGCTGGACCTAGGTTTCAAAAGCAAAATAGCAGCAGACGAGGCTGCAGCAGTGTGCATAGTGGTCAACCTCCCCAAAAGGCAATGGGTTGTCAAAACCAATTTCACCAGGTGGATGAAATCAAACCAAATTTTCCTCACATTTGACTTTTTTCCTACTACGGTAAAACGTGACATTTTGGAGCAACACCTGAAAGATGTTCTCGCCATATATGGCGAAATACAATCTTTCAAAATGCAACGTTTCAAAGCTGATGCCACACCTGTGCACCGGCAAAGCCATCACAGTTCTGACCCCAACTGAGGAGATCGCGAAGGACCTAACCCTAGATCCCACACTCCACCTTTATTGACATCACAGGCCATACCACCCACCTATTCCAGGTAACCGTGGACAGAGTGCCCCCCATTTGAACCCACTGTGATGCATTCGGCCATAAGGCACATGCATGCCCCATCAAGGAGGGCGTCACATTCCAAGTGCACCCCTCAGTGGCCACGGCCAGCGGAGAGGCGCACTACAAACCAACCGCAAGCACCAAGGAGGCTTTCCCATGGGGAGCACAAGGATGCTACTTATTGGTAAAGCCCATCTCCCCGCAGGAGCGGAAGAAGGCCAAGCAGGCCCACAGGGCCGCGGCCAAGGAAGCGGCTAAGGCCACCAACACCATCCCACACTCACAACGCCAGGAGGACATGGAGACCTTCGCGGTGGAAGCAACTTAGGAATCCATCACCCAATCAGATTGGGAGGCCCATGCCAAGTGGGCCACTCAATCCAAGGATCCAATGGGAGATTCGATCTCACCCAATCACTGCACCCAAGCTCCAGTCAAAACCAACTTGGGACCTATCCCAACTGAAAAAAAAAATTTTTGCCCCGCTTGACGGTGCACTGAACTTATCCGCACCGCAAAAAATTTGTCTGACGTTGGGAAAACAAAAAATGAAGGCCAAAGCCAACGTGACTCTTTCCACAAAAATTAACAAAAACCCTAATAGCGTTGCTACTAACACCCATGCTGCTGTGAAAGCCTGTGGGGACCTTGAAGAGGCTGGTGGGCCTGGGGGCCCACCCCCTCACACCTAAGGTGCGAAGGGGAAACCTTCACTCTAGGGATGCTGAATATCACCGGACTCAAGGCCTCCCTGTCCCGGGCTAGGAAACTGAGTTTTTTACAAAACAATTTACCCGTGGATATCCTGGCCATCCAGGAGTCCCACTGTCCACAAGGTTCCGAGGAAGCTTGGAAAACAATGCTCCTCCCATCCCTATCCTTTTGGTTGAAGCACTGTGGGGTGCTAATTCAGAAATTTTTTTTCAAATTCACATCCTCAGAAACATTCCTAAATGGCTGAGTGCTCATTGTCACCTTCTCGTGGGCTGACGTTGCGCACACAATCATCAACATTTACGCCCCAAATGGTGCACATGAGCGTCAGGAATTTTTCTCGTTGGTCAAATCCCTCCCACTACCCCCCAATTCTTTCCTAGTTGGCGACATGAACTGTTGGCTAACCTCAACAACGGACTGGTGGCCGCCCTCACCCCATGCCCCACAGGGTCATGTAGAACTACGCGTTCTAAAAGCCACCCTTAGGTGAATGGATGCGCTGCCGTGACATGCCCCACTGCTCAAAAACATGATGCGTCCCCACATCCACAACGGCCAATTAAGGTCAATGACCTGCATCAACCTTATTCTAGCGCCGGCGAAATTCCAACCCACCACATCTCCCACTTCAAAACAACGAAAATGGACTTCTCTAACCACCGACTGGTCTCAAATAACATACCACTTACCCATCACAGTTGCAAAGGCCCCACATTGGTGCAAAATCCGCCCCCCGAGCTCACATCGCCAGGATTTTCCACGTGGGTGAAAGAGGCAACTTTGGCGAAATTGTTTGTTGCACCATTTTGCGTGGACTCCATTTCCACATAGGCAACTTTCAGAGAGGACACCATCCACCACTATCACCATCTCTCCTCCAGACGCTCACGAGCCACATTGGCGGTTATCTCGCGCGCACTGGCAGAATTGGCCCACTTGGAGTCCAACATCTCAGCCACAGGATACAGCCCTGCATGGGGCCAGAAGTGGGCGGAGGCAGCCGCCCACCTCAATGCACTTGAAAGGCAACACAAACATTGGGTTTGTGTCCAATACAGGGCCACATGCATCACTAAAGGTGACAAGTGCACCGCATACTTCTTTATTAAGTTTTTCGCACCATGCCAGAGCGTGGCCTACACACAGGTGTTAAGATCTGATAATTCCATTGTGGACACACTGGCTGAAGTGGCAATCGAAATGCAAAGATATTACTCCAAGTTATACCGAGCCAAACCAATTCAGCTGGCTGAAATGGCAGAATTTCTCGATTGAGCTCATATCCACACTATTTTCTGATACCGGAAATAATGAATTTAATTACTCCGAACAAATTATGGACAGCCATTCATGGTGCACCAAACGAAAATGCCCAGGCCCAGATGGCATTCCATATGAGTTCTACAAAAAATATTTCAAATATATATCCCCATTGCTGCTAGCCTCACTCAACCAAAGTCTGTTGGAAATGTGCCTCCTACCAGGAGGACATGAGGCCTTTACTGTCACACTCTTCAATAAAGGGGATAAGCTTGACTTAGCCAACTGGCGACCCATTTCTCTAACAAACACAGACACCAAAATTTTAACAAAAATCATGGCTAACCGTTTAGGGACTGTAGCATCTGCCACCATCTCCCCAGAACAATTTGGTTTCATCCCCAGAAGGTCAATTTGGGATAACGTGCACTCTGTGGCTAATGTGTGTCAGTCCGCAGCCTCTGGGGCACTTGTATTCTTAGACCAACAAAAGGCCTATGATAGAGTAAACTGGGAATACTAAGGGCCTGCCTCCATCAATTCCGCCTACCCCCCGCTTCATAAACTGGGTGATGCTGCTCACAGAATCTGCGACAATGGCAGTGCATGGCCCAGGCTTCCTAACGGAAGTAGTCCGCCCTCAAAGGGGCTTGTGACAAGGGGACCCCCTCAGCCCACTCTTATACAACTTCAGCCTTGACCCACTACTGCGAAATGTGAATGCCCAACTCACTGGGGTCCATGTGCCAGGCCAAACCCCAGTCAAGATGATGGCATTTGCAGATGATTGCGTGGTGGGGGTGTCTAATAACAAAGATGCACGCGCTTGAAGCCCTCATATAGGACTATTCCCGGATAAGCAACACGGCACTGAACGCCTCCAAAACTGAAATCATCCTCCTTGGTCAGTTTCAGAACTGCTGGGCCCCAGCAAGTAGTTCCCATCCTGGCCCATCTGCTCGCCCACGTCCACGCCTTACTAACTCAACAAACACCGCTCCACTGGTACTCCCCTTTGTGCCACGTCCTACCATAATACTGGTGCACCATCTGGGCGTGTGGATGGAGGCAGGTGGATATGCGTCAGCAGTAATGGAGTGCCATATACTGGACAACGTGACGAAGTGAATCGCCTCTCTCAGAGCCCACCCTACTACCCTCACTGGCAGGGTTGTTCTTGCCAACTCTATGCTCCTATCCAAAGTCTGGTTCAGAGCCCACGCCATCCCCTTCTCCCCAAGCTTCTTCAAATCCCTGTATGCTTTGCTGCAAGGATGGCTTTGGTCAGGCCACCCTCCACCAGTACGGCTAGAGGTCATGTTTGGCCCTCATCATCAAGGTGGCATGGGCCTGCTTGACTTCAAAGCCCATGCTGCCAAGATCCTGGGCACCTGGATCGCGGCTGTCACCGCTCCTACACTCCCATCCCAACACTGGTCCTGCGCGGCCCGCTCCAACTTCTCCTAAGCCTTGGGCCTCAACAATCCATTAAACCCCAACTCCCTGATGACTTACCTCGCTACACACACATCGGCCACAGGTCCTCACGGGACTAAAACCCACTACAAACGAATCCTACTCTCCATGCGAAGCGCAGAGTGGAGAATTTGTATTAGTGGACATACAACCCGAAAAGGCCGCCCCTCTCCTCAGTTCACACAAGAGGTACAGGGGCTACCCATCCATGATGGCATGATCCCCATTCGACCCCATGTCCTATCCAGGGTGGACTACCTGGACATGATGGACATCCCTTATTCCACTGAGACCCAAAAGACTATCTGGAAATACGCACACCATCCTCTGTTGCAGCCTCAAATCTGTTCCCATGTGTGGCGCTGCCTGAGGCGGGTGTATCATACAGCTGAGCGCTCTAACGCTTTACACTCATCCTGTGTCGTGTGTGGCCAGTATAGAACGCTGTTCCACCGCCTGGAGAAGTGCCCCACCTCTAAAGTGACATGGCGCAAAGTCCAACGTCTGCTAGGCCAGGATCAAACGCATCCTTTCTTTCTGTCAAGAGATATGTTTGCTCTATCAATGGCCTCCCCCTTCCACCCTCCCTCTGTGCTCTGGTGGTTGCAATCGCCATGTGGACTATCCACACAATTGTCTTGGATGCCATCGCTGGCTCCATCTTCACCCTCCCAGAAGCTGTTTACAGATTCCAGTCTCATTGGTGGACCACTTTCAAGCGTGGATGTTTGGATATCTCCCACCGCGTTGCTGACAGTTGGTCTCCTCCTGGTTCCCAGTCTGGTTCATCAAATCAGACCCCTTCCTCCACACGTGCTCAATATTGGCTACGGCCCCTTCACACGTTCCCTCCCCTCCCCATAAGTGGCGTTCCCGCTGGCAACAAGAGATAGCATCGCTTCTCTGGGGTGCCTCCCCTGGTACTAAGTTTATCTTTCCTGAGTCATATTCGGAAGTGTCCGTCCCATGGTCAGCCTTCCCCGCAATAAATTTAAATTTAAATTTAAATTTAAGCTATGATGTGCAGAAGAAATATCCTTTGTGTCTTCCATGCAATTTTCTGATATTTTAGTTTAATATAGTTGTTTAATTGAATGACTTAAGAAGCCAATATTTAGATAGTGTTTAAAAGAGTCATCAGGACAAAGCCCCAGAGTCAAGGGATGATTAAAGGCTAAGGACATCAGATAGAGAGAGAAAATTTCATTTGGATTATCAGAAGTAAAGCGTGGAAGGCATGCTGACTATTTTGCACCTTCCTTGTTTTCATACAAAGGAACCGTTATAAGATAGATATTAAACCAAGCCTGTAAAAATGAATTTTTCAGCCTTTGGTACACCGCGTACTTGTATGATTCAAAAATAGGGTCATATACTTTTGGGACCAAGTCTGGGTTTCCTCTTCCTTGCATTCTATGTCATAAGGGAACATCATGATCCCCTTACTATGGAGAATCCTGCTATTATGAAATGCGTTAACTTTAATCAAATGTGGTTATGACTAGAACGGCCTCAACGATAATGAACCTTATTGGGTAGAGGATTGTTTAATGTGCTATATTAAATCTTGTAGAGCAGGGTAAAATAGTCTACTTCACCCCATTCAATAAGAGCAGCCATGGACCTCCATCTGATGAAATTCATCTTGGGGCTTTAATGTCCTGGTGGCTGAAGTGGTCATGATGGTGATATATCGCTTTACAAGTATGCCATCTTCATCCCTGCTTAACAACCAATATGACTGAAGATATAGTGCAGCTTTTATGTCCCAAACTTTTCGTTGTTTGGATTGCAAGGAAGTGATCAGTGATAGAGGGCCATAGTTTACCTTAAGATTTTGGGAGGCATTATCTGACATGCTTAAAATTAAAGCTAGCAATTAATCAGCATACCACCCTAGATCTGATGATTGAATGGAACAAACATACCAAGCATGGGAGCACTATCTCCAATGATATGCTACCGCTCCCAGGACACTTTGTCAGCAGACCTTCCTTTGGAAATTTTAACAATAAATCCTTCCAAGCATTAATTAGGCGTATTACAATTCTATGCTAACTTGAGCTACAATCCTTGTTTCAATTTTGGTTCCACCCCAAATATATATTTTAGAAGCTATAAACTTTGTTAAGCACATTCAGAAAGTACATCATCAGGTTCAGAAAAGTAGACCAAATCAACTAATTACGTCAAGCAGTTTGCAGACAAAAAACTCCATATGTCTAAAACAATCAAGTAGGCGATTTGGTTATGATTATTACCAAAAACTTGCACCTTAGGGATGCCATGTTGTAAGTTGGCTTTCTTCTAAGCAGATCTTTACCCAATTTCAAGTATTTAATAACGAGCCCTTCTACCTGGAACTGCCTAAAACTAGAAATTATCATCTCCTTTCCCGCCTTGTCTCTTTCCCATTCAAAGGCGAAAACCCAGTGGAGGTTGAGCCAATCACGGTAGAAGAAGCACTCAAGTTTAAGGTGGAAAATATCTTATACTCTCATCAATATAAGCGCGAGGTGCACTTCTTAGTGTCCTGGAAAGGGCACCCCGCATATGAGAACAAATAGGCCCCTTATAAGAACTATATCAAATGCCAGGAGCTGAATGATGATATCCATGCCAAAAACTCCAAAGCACCTTCTCCTCCCACATCTAAGGTACCACCCTTGAAGCTTTCAAGGAACCAGCTCCTAGTAATAAATCGCTCTGGCACAGGCCGCAGACGGGGGTGTGGACCTGGTACTTATTGGAAAGTGTAATTTAAGATTTTAGCTCCAAACATTTTGCTACCTGAACCTTGCATCTCTTTAGAATCAAGGAGGGCATTAACCTCAAGGCTCTGCCTCTCATTCAGCTTAATGATTTAGGGACCAGCCTAGATTGGATATGACAGCAGCAGTTCCTCCATGTTTACCCACTTCATCCCGCAACACAATTTTCAACAACATTAATGATACTATTTCTGAGTTATCAGAACAATATGTGCATATAAAAAGATAGTTCTGTTTAGATTTTAGAAGTTTTTAAAATCTGGTCATTTAGGCATTGGACCACTTCATAAGCAGTAGCTCCAATAAAGGTACCTCAATTGTAAAAAATGTTGATACATGGGGTATTCCAGTACTGAATAAATTCAGCAAAAGAATCTTAAAAATCCTTAAGCTGGACAGAAAATGTAAGCAATGAGAGCAAATGGGTCAACAAGTTTGGATGGCACCAAACGGAAATCTGATTTTCAAAACTGAGATCAAACCCTCTTTAAATAATACTGTTGATCAATTAAATTGCAAAACATACTTCCTGAAAAATGCCATTTGTATATCATCTAGATTCTTTAAAATAGCTATTGTTTTAATTTTGAACATTGTTGTTTGTCTAAGAACACCTCCCCATCTGCCTAACCATAAACTAGTAACCAGATAATGGTATGGTGTTGGATTATTTTGGTAGTCCTTATTCTTACATATTAAAACTTACTGCTAAAACTTTAATCCATTAATTCTCTTAATATGAAAATTGCGCTTCATGTTATGTAAAGGTTTTGGTCATTTAAGGGCATAACATGTTTACTCCTCTTGGAAAAATTTTAGGTGAAAAACTATTCAAATTGCCAAAAGCAGTATTCCAACATGGCAAAGAATTTTTTTTCCACACTCCCACGTTGTATACAAAATCCAAACCCACTTCACCATTTTACATAATTTAACTAACACTAATAAAGCCACATGTAGTCTGTTCTTGATATCATGGCTTCTGAGGCACCTGCCTTCACATGCCAGTATCCTCATAGCATGATCCCATCCTAACAGCTAGCAATGCTATCTCAGGTATACTTTTATTAGCGGGCAAAAGATACTCATATCTAGTGCTTTATTACCTCATTCAGGTGAATCAGGATTAATCATCAAAATTAAGGAATGGAAAAAAGCAAAGGCATAGTTTGTTGTTTTCTATAAAAATTAATAGATTTAAATTTTATTAAAATAAAAGTGACTAAAGCAAAAGAAAGGTTTTTCTTTATTATGTCGCCAAAAGGCTTTAATTGCTATTTTGCCTTACCTAATATATCTCATCAACTTTAATCCTACAATTTAGATTAATTTTTGTAGTTGCTAATTTATATAGCATTCCCATTATAGCCTTTTTTAGCAATTTTTTCATGAGTAATGTCTAATGTAAGATGCACAAAACATTTGATATTTCCCATGGGCTTTTATGCCATGCAGTCTAGCCTTCCCATTTAATTTACATTTGACAGTCACCCAAGCAATAGAACATTAAAAAAATTTTATGGACTTTTATGTGCGCACTATATGCTCTCCTCTTGTAATATCATTTTTAACTCTCAAATGGCGTAATAAGATCTATGTTTGAGAGGCATTTTATTTTTAAATACTGATTTTAATGTTTAAAATTTGTGGAAAAAATGATAGAGAAATTCATGGTAAATATTAGGTATGTTTTTCATTAATGTGCCAGAGACTTTTTATTACAAAAACTTAGACCGATAATACTTGCTTTCCCGCCAGTTTCTTTTGAGGAACCACTATCAAATCAAAGCACATATTATTTAAGTAGTTTGACACGTCAGGAATAATAGCCCTAAGCACAATTCCACCTTCATATCTGATAGTCATTATGTCCCATGAGCTCTTAGTTCCATAACTGTGATTGGCTAGATGTCCTGATTCTAACTCATGGGAATAACTGCTCTGGTGCGCCAATGTGATTTTAAAATTAATTCTAAGATATCTATGGGAAAGGTGGTAGAATAAAAAAGTGTCACTAACAAAAGAAAATGGTTAAAATGTTATCTTTAATACAATATTGAAAAGTAACCAGGCATAGAAGCTCTGTCATATAATATAGATTTCTCCAACAACTAGTTGGATATTTTTCTGTCCTATTCTTCTAAATTATAAAATTTCATACTGATAAATGCTGTGTTAGTGGTCTATTGGACCCTTGGTGCTTCTACATCAATTTTTATAACAGTGGTGCTCGCTAAAAGGGACCATAAATTAAAATTTTTAACGCCTCTCAATTTACTTAAACCATGACTGACTCTTCCTATCATGATTATATATGATCTATAATCATTTGGGGACCGTGTGGGATTCAGTTTAACATATATAGGGAAACCAAAGAAATTTTGTACATTGAACCACTCTTCTTTATTACTGAAGCCATTTCTGACTAAGAAGATATATCACCAGACATAAATATAAAGGATTTCTTATGATTTTATCATCTTGACACAGGAGGAAATCTAGCTTCAGCCCTGAATAAATCGCAAAAATTATATAAATGCTTTTTAAAACTACTACCTACTTAATGAAGAACTTGGAGGAAACTTAATAAGCATCTTTTTTATCATAAAGGACAAAGAAAGACACTTTAAGGACTGCATGACTTGCCTTGATTGACTATGATAGCCCTTATCAGTAACTTAACTCCCAACAGGGCATCGTGGTCTACCTCACTTACTACATTTGACCATTTAGACTTTCTTCTATTTGGTAATTATTTCTGAGTGATTCTCAATTAAGAAAGTAAAATGTACACCTTCTAAGTTCTAATACTACCCCAAACCTGATATCCTTGTCTTCTCCACTGGCTACTCCTGTGTGAGACAGCGGCAAACCCCCTATAGTGTTTTTATTCTGGTGGAAAATGCGTTCAAACTGAGTCATCCGTTCCTATCAAACTTTTGGGCCAATCATTCCACCAAGGATCTAAATCTCCACCTCACATGTTCATAGGAAGTGCCTCAAGGCACCCTATTGCTCCACTGAAGCAACATGCAGCTCTGCATTCAGGCTAATGTGGGAAATTGTTCCCATATGCAGATTAAACTACTATAGATTTTGTTTAGGCGGTAATGGGACACGCTGGTTTTATCAACTTCTGACCCCTATTTGGGGTACTTTGATTTAGGCTTTACTTACAAAGCCAATGCTGCCATTGCGGTAACTGTGTCACTTGTATACCAAGGCACCCTTTACCAAAAACTTACCCCCAGCTCTTGCAGACACCACTATGGTAATTCAATTTGCTGGTATCTTGCTCATTTTCCCCTGATGTGCTCATAAGGAGCTGATAGTTATTTATCCGTCTATGTCTCTGACTTCATCCTTCAGTTTGTGGTCCCAAATGGGGCCACACGTCTAGCAGAACTTTGGCATTTTACATGGTATGTTCTAATTTTAATAAAATTACCTAGTTAATCCTCCCTTGCTCTGTTATCCCTTATGCCAATAACCATCCATTCTGGGCCCACATCAAGAGCAGACGGAATATCTGTCAAGCTTGTTTTTTGTTGGAGCTTTCAAAAGACAAATGCCCATCTCTTGTAGCCTCTTTGGGCTCTGCGCCTGCATCTTCCTGTCATAATTAGCCGCCATCCCAAAAATTTTCTATATGGGTACATTCCTACCACATCCCCCCAAATCTGTTGCTGCACCATTTTTAGAAGCGGCCAATTAGATACACCCATTGTCCAGAACTGCTCCCACCCCATCCAATGAGGAAGCAGCTGGACTATGGTTCAGTCCCAAGCTTCCTCCCATTTTTCAGCTGAACCTCAAACTTATATTGAAGCCCCATCCATTTCAATGAAAATTAATAGGGATTGACGGCTGAAGTTCTAAATTGGGTTATTAGTAACACAATAAAAACTTCAGTTTAAGCATTTCTGAATACTAATTAAAACGTTCAATACCTTTTTTCTTTCTACCTTAAAAGCACCGCACCATTCTGATGTGAACACCATAATGCTGTTGAGTTAGGCTGTCACGCCTGACTTCCATCGCCTCCCCACAAGCTTTCACATATTTTAATGATGATTTCAGGGTTCCTTCGTGCCATTATACCCTTGAACATCGTCCCAATTGGCATGCATGACATTTTTAAATTTATTTGAGGTAAGCTGACCAGGGGACGGACAGTACCAATACAAAATAATGACCAAAAACACAAACCAAACGCCCTAAATGAGTGGCGAAACACTAAAACAAAAAGGAAAACCTAGCCAACCAGGTGTAGCAGTTGTGGATCACCTATCATACCATGGCAGAGGGAGAGGGGGAGGGGTATCAGACTGATTATTGATTTCTTCTTCATTAATGAAGAGACGGACTAAAGCTGAGAGCAAAGGGGTTGGGACATCCGTAGGATGAGGGTTGAGGAAAAATGGAAAAGGGTTAAGCTGTTTTTCAACAAGGTGGGCCTGGAGCACAGCCTCCAGGAATTCGTCAACATGGTGTTCAGCTTGTATGCGTGCATTGGGAAGCTGGGAAATCTAGTTATATTGGCTCTGGTGATGCGCGTGGTGGGGAAAATTCTGCCAGTACCACAACTTGCTTGACAGCAGAGGTGGCAGTTTCCCTTAATTGTTCAATTTCCACCTTTGCAACCTCAGGGAAATTGTCAGGGTAAAAGCTTTTATATAGTCCCTCATTAAATTGACAGATTGTGCCACGGTTTCATGGAGATGGTGGCAATCAGGAGAGGCCACCGTGGCTTTGGCAAGTTGATGGTCACTCAAAAATGGGGTAGCGGTGGGTTTGGGGATATATTTCTTAGGTGGGTATGGGGCCTAAAAATATGCAGGTAGATATGGTTCCAAATAAATTGGAAATTTGGGAGGTGGTACAATTTCCCCAGATTCAGTTATTTCATCCAATAGGTACCAGGGATTTTGATCGAGTGTGATTGATTCGGAGGGATGAGGTTTTGGTTGGGTAAGTTTTCAGGGCATTAAATTGGTTGGACTGAATATGGGTTCAAACCTGCTCCTGATTGGGTATATTGTTAGAAATTAAGCTGGCTTGGGCTTTGGTGGAAAAGGTTTTGTTGATTTTTGAGCATTCAGCTGAAGGGGTGGGGCAGCCAAAATCCCCACTCAAATGCTGATTGTGCAGTCCCATGTGTGGGCTTGGCGGATTTCGCTTGTTTTAAATTGAAGCTACAGTTCTTTTTTGGAATGATCCAACTTATGGCAGAGGGGACAAATGGTGTGGCTGTTGTCAACATTAGCCCAAAAGAAGTGATCTGGTGCAGATGGGATATGGGCACGTGGAGGTATGTGCTGGGCTACAGTTTGCTAGTGGGGGGTAATGGCGACCATTGCCTGTGGTGCTGCTAACCGCTCAGCTCTGCTTGGGACCAGGATGTGGAGGATGGGGTTTGTACCATATTTGGATAGACCCATTATCAGTTCGTCATAGAGTGTTTGAGGCAGAAGGTGCGAAGGAAGGTTTGCAAAGGTCACCACAAATGTGGTATCACTGGGGAGGCGTGTATGGTTGTGGAAACAGGAGTGTTTTTATATATTAAGGGCATAGATGCTGCAGCAGCTGAGTCCTCTTCAGTGGGAAAAAATATATAAAAATAGCCCTTATGAAGGCGGAAGTCAATAAATCCCACTGGTGAAAACGTGGATGTTGCCAGCTCAATTATCGCTTTGTTGGCATATGGGAAGAGATGCCCATACATGACTTGGAGGCAAAAGCAAATATTGGATCGGGGTAGGGCAAGTGGGAGGGAGGGTTGAGTGGACTCATAAGTTTAATGAGTTTTCCCTTGGAGGGACAAATTGGCCTGATGTATTAGGCAGACTGGATGATCCAGTACACACGCATTTGCCTGCAGGGCAGAAAATTCTAGCAGGTGGACGCTGCTGCCCCACGCTGGGGCAGCAGGTGGCTGATCTGCGGACATAAAAATGAAAACTGATATGGTGGAGGTGGCGATGGAAATTTTAATGGAAGCTTTTTTTAATAAATTTTCTCAAAAGTGATACATGCATGACATTTATTTTTACTAAAAGTCAACCAATGACAATATCAAGGATGTTTTTTGATATCATGGAATCCCAAATTTTTAAAATACCAGCACCTATATTGCTATGTACGCCAAATTTCCTAATGCCCACATTCTAATCCAAAGGAAGCTTTTGAAGACCATACCAGCTACCTTATTGCCATGGGTAATTTTTATAATTATCTTATCTTTGGTCTTATCAAACCGCATACTGTCAATGCCCCTACACACTTTTTCTCCACCTTAGCCCATGCTTTGATCTGGTATGAGGAGATGCCACCAAGGCTGAGCCCCCAATCCCCTTTCCTTCTGACATAGTTAGATAAGCAATTCTCTGCTTTCTCAACTTTTAGATGTTTTTTGTTCATTTTTGCATTATGATCAAACTAGGCGTTTAATTCATTGGTTAGAGTTTTATGTTTTTGATCATGGAGCAGTTTTTAATTTTATCCCCTGGTAGATTTACCTCAACTTAACACTTAAACATCTTTTTATTTTGCTCCTCTTTATGCTGTCTATTCACAACATCAACAATAAGACCTATTGATCTTTTAAAAGGTATAACAGAATGACAATCGCTTTCTTATGGATTTCCTTAACCACACTTTTACTAATCTTGAGGTTGTTCATACACAAGGATGCGCTGTAGAGACGCATGGGTGCAAAAACCAAATTTGTGCAGAAATTAACCAGGGATTATCATAGGTCATAGATGTATTATAAACTCAGGGGACTTACCATGAAATGTATTCATGATGTCAATGCTTATAAAGCCACTGTCAAGCGCATTATAATGGATGTAAATTTATTGGATAAACAGTATCAAATCCAACCGCACATACAGTTAGACTAAGGTTAATCATTGAAGCTGCTTCACCATGTTATGGATTTTGTTGCTAAAATCCAGTTTTTGGGTATACTCATATTTGGACAGATAATGGCAGCTATTAACATATTTGTAAACCACAAATAATAAGCTTGTTGAAAGCCTGAACTAGTTTTGTGTAATGATATAAGCTCAAGATATCTCTAGGCCCTAGTCACTCCATTTATGTAACGGTCAGGTTGAACTGATCATTACAATTCAACTTGAGATTCAGATTTCTTATCGAGTCAAAATGCTATTCTGGGATTTTGAGGTTCATGCAGGATAGGCACTGGGCTGTGCCCCTCCCAAGCTATTCTTCATGCTCCTTGTGGCACAAAGAAAAGTGCGGAGGGGCTCCAGGTAAGAGCGACCTCAAAAGGTTGAGCCCATGCAATTCTAAATCTAATTCAGAATTCTCTCTCTTTCTCATTTCCAGCCCTCATGTGGGTCTCTCTAGTGGCCTTGGGGCCACTCTTGCCTTGTATTAACTGGAATCCCATGGTGATACTAATTTTGTATCTTTAACAAAAGAGTTGAGTTTTGGAAGCAAACTGATCTGCCAAATGCTCTGTTTTTTCCTGTGTCATTTGCAGTTCCCTATGTTATCAGGATTAGACTTGTCAGCATGTTTTTTTCGAAAATAAATAAAACAAAGCTAATTTCAGGGTCAAATCCTTGCTTACCTGTGTCGTATTTTTGCGTTTTTGAATTCTCCTAAATCCAATTTTTGAATTGGTGAATATGATGAATCAAAACGCTTACCTTTAGGGTACCTCATAGCAGACAAATTTTTGGCGTCCATCCACCAATCTGAAGGCAAGATGGCAATTGAAAACTGGGACATTGTCATCTGTTACAACATTCTGAACTCATTGTGCTTTTGGCACGCCGCCAGATCCCCAGTTCGTCCTAACCTTATTGGTCACTTCAGGTCTCAGTTGTCAAGTAACCAGCACTGAGGGAGCCAGTGACAGATGGTCAACCCTGGATCTGAAGTGACCGTCAGTCCAAAATCCTAGTGGGGCTTCCCCCTCACCAGAGATCTGATTGGCACCAAGGGACCTGGCCCAGCAGGGCCCCTCACCCCATGGTCAGCTACCATGTGTGGGATAACTGCCCAGCCCTAATTGGGCGTTTTCCTCTCACTGGGTGGACTGGCTTTTGCATTCTGGTTTTGTTTCTGTGCTCTCCAAGTAAGCCCTTGTGGTGGTTACCTCCAGCTATGAGCCACCCTCTTGTGGGGGCTCCTTCTTAGAGGGGGTGATGTAATAGTCAGTTGAATCAATCATTACATTTTGACTCAAAATTTTGGAGATTCAGATATTAAATCAAGATATTCTTGGTTTTGAGGTTCATGCGGGCTCAGCGCTGGGCTGTGCCCTTCCCAAGCTATTCTTCATGCTCCTTGGTGCACAAAGGAAAGTGCGGAGGGACTCTCTGGAAGAGCAACCTTAAAAGGTTGGGCCCACACAATTCTGAACTCTGTTCAGAATTCTATCTCTTTCTCATTTTCCACCCTCAAGTGGGTCTCTAGTGGCCTCAGGGCCGCTCTTGCCTTGTCCTATCTGGAATCCTGCGCTAGTATTACTTTTTTATACTTAACAAAAAAGTTGAGATTTGGCGGCGAACTGATCTGCCAAATGCTCTGGTTTTTCCTGTGTTATTTGTGGCGCCCTATGTTATTGGTATTGAATTTTTCAACATGTTTATTTCAGATATAAAAAACAAGGCTAATTTCAGGGTCATATCCTTGCTTACCTGCGTCATCTTTTCGCGTTTTTGAATTTTTCTAAGACTGAGGTTGAATTGGTGAGTATGATGAGTTGAAACGCTTACCTCAAGGGACCCTCATATCAGACAAACTTTTAGCGTCCATCCGCCAATCTGAAGGCAAGATGGCGGTTAAAACTGGGACATTTTCATCTGTTACAATTTATTGAAACAATATAATATGTTAAAATCAGGAGTGTCAGGATTACCTCTGGAAAAGAAAATTAATACATATATTACAAATGGAATTCCATCCATTATTATCTGGATGAAACTTTCAGCTTTGAAACTCTGAGAGCCGAAATTCTCAGTTATGGGATGAATTAGATGACATTTTAGAGGGTTAATCCATCTATAAAGGGAACTAGACGCTAAAAAGAAGCACAACAATAGAAAAATTATAAAATGATGAACTGAAGGGAAAACATAAGCAAGGGAAATGTAAGTGTAAAAATTACAAGAAAGATCTTATCCCAAAGGCTTATGAAACCAATAATTCCTAAAGACTCAATTTAAAACCATCAATAGTTTTGGATACAAAATATTTTTTAGAGGGATAAATCACAGATGAATCCCTTTTGTGTTTCTTATTATGTCCGCGTTCTCTTCAATTCCTGCTCAAGTTCCCATTAGTGTCACAAAATAGTCTTTACATACCATCTGATCTCATAAATTTGATCAACCTTCTTAAATCCAGAGGTGCATTTAATTGCGCCAAAAAATGCATCTTGAAGAAGAAATAGTTTTTGTGATAACAAACTTCCCACTAATAATTAGGATGGGAACATTCATGTGGGTTCAGAAGGTATAGTATGCCATAATAAGATCTTGCCTGAAGTAAGGCCAAATCTTAATCTCTTCCTTAAATGTTGTAAGTGTGACCAAGTCATATTTTACTATTATGATAGCTTAGTCTCTTATTAGGAGGGCAAAATATGTGTTAAAGCTCTTTGAATATGATAAGATGGCTCAACGCAAGATCAACTTCCTCACTAATTTTCAATGCAATGAGGTCATCACTGAGTTTTAGTAATAATTTTTAAAAATCTCATTTATTAGTAGGGGCTGTAATTTATAACAAGCCAATGCAGGTATAGCTATAAACTTAAATTTAATGTCTTATAGATCTATATAACGCAAAGTTTGCCTTTTTTAAAATATATATGCCTCTAATAAAAATGGTCAACTACCTGAGGCGGTTTGACAATACTTTCTGGACCCCAAACTTTTAATAGAAACCTTTTTTATAGTCAGTGCGTTGATCTCTCCCATAATAAACAGAGATAAACTCATATCAATCCCAAAGCTAGAAACGCACATGATGTTTAAAGACACAATGCTTCCCAGGTTTTATTCACCATTGCAACCAAAATGGTCACTATGTGCTAAACTGCTTTGAGAAGTAATGTTTCCTTGTGGTGAAACAGATTGTCAAAGACCTGAAAAATTAATGAGCTAGCTAGAAGAGGCACCTGCGACCTCATCTGGTGAAAACATAATAGACCCACACAAATGCAACATATCTTTTCATGATGGACATGGCACCTGCTCAGACAATCTTATATACCTTAAATTTCTGATGAAATGTATGCAGTAATGACAAATGCATGATAAAAGAAGAAGAAGCTTATGAAGCGCACAAAAAATATAGAGAAGACATGCGCCTATCAGCTACTATAAAAAGCCCCCTGGACGTACCATGTCCCTCTGTTTATGTACCACCCTTATAAAAAGTGAATGTGATGTCTGAGCCAAAAGCTATAATTCTAATTGGATAATTACTTATAGGTGCCAGCTCCTGTACCGCCCAAATTTTTCAAGTGGGGCGCAATCCTCCTGCCGCAAACCTCAGCCAATTCTGGTGCTGCTTCCAAAGCAGCAGCCAATCAAAATTTATATATTTTTAAAAATTCATTAGAATTATTGAATTCTAAGCTGATGGCTGAGATAGCTTCAGCTGAGCTGCTGTGGTCAACTGTTTTCAGTCAATCAGAATCTGCCACTGTACTGATTCCAGTGGCTGTCCCAGCATTAGCTGATTTAAATCCATTTGAAGCGCTTGAATGGATTGATGATACAGATCAGCCTTATTGTGTTAAGCTCAAGTTTGCATCAGAGGATTTTTTTTGAAATTTTTCCTGATTTGCGACCCCACCATTTTAGATATAAAAACGGTTTCCCAATCATAAAAATATCAACAAATGGTGGTAGAAGAAGCAGCTGCTCCTGCCAACACCTTTCTCCACCAACATCTTCATGGGGTAATGGAACCCCTAGTTGAGGGTATTCTAATCCCAAGTTTTCCCCATGATTTTAACGAGGATGAGAAATATGAAATTGAGGAGCTCATTTTTGAAGTGAGCCACACTTGCATTAATGCAACAAAAACTTCTCTTTTTAACCACAATTAAACCAAAACCCACCGGAGCATCAAGTCATTCACTTGTGTGATGGCTAACATCACTTTCACTGAGCATCAACTTGCTCAATATGTTGAAGCAATGGACATAGCCGGCCTCATTAATGAAAAAACTCCCAATTATACCTCCTTATGCCACATGTCACTGATGCCCCAACCCCTATGCTGTCCGCATATGGTCCACCAGCTAAAGTAAGCACCATACAAAAGTTTCTCCAAAGCTTTCTCACCTTCTGATATGGCTTCTTAGGCTAGTAACTTAGGGGCTATATCAGGTTTTTTTTATTTCTCATAATCCCTTATCTGGCTCATTCAAAAATAAATATGTGTGGCGGCTCCCCCTTTTGGGTTGGGCACTACTAGTGCTAAAAATATAATTATTTATAGGTGGTCCTTTATAGCCTGCATAAGTGGGACAATTTGTAAAGGACACAACCTTGTTGTTAAGGTTCAGAGGTCGTTATTAGAAAAATGCTAATTTAAAAGCTTACTTCAGGTAAGTGGGTCATTAATTCACTAAGATAATATTGATCAAAAAAAGTATTTTTGACAATAGGTTTATAGGTATTTTTAGGAAATTGAGGAGGGACTAACAGTCATGTTCAACTTCTATAAGGCGAAGTGCCAAACTACTGGGGAAGAAAGACCACGCTCAATCCCAGGTAATAATTAAAACATTACTAAATAGGGTCAATTTACATATGCTTACAGGATGACTTGTGAGTTGCTTTCTAGGGAAAGGCATATACACAACAAATGAAGAGCAATGTCCATGGTTACAAGGGAAGCTCCAATACTTTGGCATCCGTGGCCTCATTTCCTTGAGCCATATTTAAAATTAGGCAAAAAAAAACTGAATTTTTTTTAAGTTTTATTTAAAACAATAAAAAAGAAACAGAATTTTTGAGATTAGAAGTGCATATGAGAAAAATTTCCTAAGGTAGTTATTATGTTTGAGTGAATATTCTGTATACTTACATGGTGGCATTAGGGGGAGGATAACCCAGTGGTAGAGTATGACCCTCTGCCCCTGCCTCCCTGAGTTTGATCCCGGTAGTGAACTTTGGGTAGAGGATGATTATGACTGTGTTGGCGTTGTGCACCAATGCCCCAAAACTGAGATAGCGAATAGCAAAGGCGGTCCATGGAGTTCCTGGCCTATCATATGCCGCGCATGGAGGTTTTCTGGGTTTTATCCTCCTTTCCCATTTTCTTCACTTCCCCTCATTGGTGCGGCATCATCCCCAGGTTGGCCCACCTTGATAAAATTTACATGGTGGTATTAGTTAGTAATTGTATTTTTAAAATTAATCATCTATCTTTGAATTAAGTATTGTCAAATACCCTCTTATCAGCTTAGCAGCTTGTTGTTCAGTGGTTTTTGGATCCATTTTCATGTTTGAGATGGACAAGATTATATGCAAATTTTTAATAATTTCTATAGGGCCATATTGCAAAGGTTTTCAACTGTACTTACCTTTGTTAGGGATTAACGCCAATTGTTTTTCAATAATCTTATTTAAATATTAGGTTTGAGGCCTGATTTACCTTAATAGTGCAAAATATGAGAGCAAGGTTTTGACCAGAAAAAGCTTGTTTTATGACATTTACATTAGCAATAGGTTGATAGATTTTTATGAAAAATAAAACCTAGCGTAGTAACTGGAGGTTTATATGTCTCAAGAGAATTTAAAAAAGATAAGCTAAGAGATATAAAACAAGGTATCAAAGTAAATTATTGATATTTAAAGTACTAGAGTAAATTTTGGCTAAGGTAAGGGAATAATAAATATTGGTCACAGTCAAACCTTTTTTTTTTCTTGTTGCAAACACTTTTGCTACCTATTCAATTCAAGACTAAATCTAGTTTGATAATCTCACAGAGGAGATTAATCTGCGCCCATGTCTGGGAGCAGTTGGGCAAGCAAGGCAAGAGGAGCAGGCGGAAGGCCCGCGGCCTCTAACGTTCAAAAACGCCCCGGAGAATCTGGCGGAATAAAAAAAAATCTCAAAAAACTGGCGGTCACAATTTTCCTGGAGATACTTGCATGGCAAGCATGATGCAACCAGTACATCAACACGCCACACTCCCAGCCACTTTCATCGGTGGAATTCAGAGTCCATGTGTATCTGGACTTCCAAAAAATGGCCTTATGGGAAAAATTTTGTGAAGATGTACACAAAATTTTTTGGACTGCGGTGTACGTTGCACCTCACTCCATGTCACGCGGTTGGCTGGACCTAGGTTTCGAAAGCAAAATAGCAGCAGATGAGGCTGCAGCAGTGCGCATAGTGGTTGACCTCCCCGAAGGGCAATAGGTCGTCAAAACCAAATGCACCAGATGGACGAAATCAAACCAAATTTTCCTCACATTTGACTTTTTGCTACTACGGTAAAACGTGACATTTTGGAGCAACACCTGAAAGATGGTCTAGCCATATATAACGAAATACAATCTTTCAAAATGCAATGTTTCACGCTGATGCCACACCTGTGCACCGGCAAAGCCATCACAGTTCTGACCCCAACTGAGAAGATTGCAAAGGACCTAACCCAGATCCTGCACTCCACTTATATTAATATCAAAGGGCATATCACCCACCCTTTCCAGGTAACCTTAGACAGCGCACCCCCATCTGCACCCACTGTGATGCGTTCAGCCATAAGGCACATGCATGTCCCACCAAGGAGGGCATCACATTCCAAGAGCACCCCTCGGCGGCCATGGCCAGCGAAGAGGCGCACTACAAACCAACCACCAGCACCAAAAAGGCTTTCCCGTGGGGAGCACAAGGCTGCTACTTACTAGTAAAGCCTATCTCCCCTCAAGAGTGGAAGAAGGCCAAACAGGCCCACAGGGCCGCGGCCAAGGAAGCGGCCAAAGTCGCCTCCACTATCCCACACTCCCAATACCAGGAGAACATAATAACCTTCACAGCGGAAGCAACTTGGGAATCCCACAAACAATCAGATTGGGAAGCCCATGCCGATTGGGCCACCCAATCTGAGTATCCAATGGGTGACTCAATCTCACCTGACCTTTACAACCAAGCCCCAATTGAAACTGACTTGGTTTCCAACCTACCTGAAAACAATTTTTTGACCCAAACGTTGGTGCTCAAAACTCATTTGCACCAAAAAAAATTCGTTCAAACCGGGAAAAAAAAGTGAAAGCAAAAGCCAATGTGAACCTATCTACTAAAATTAACAAAACTACCAATAGCATTGCTACAAACACCCGCGCCGCTGTGAAAGCCCGTAGGGACCTTGAAGAGGCTGGTGGGCCCAGGGGCTCACCCCCTCACACTTAAGGTGCGATGGGGGAAGCCTTCACTTTAGGGACGTTGAATATCGCCAGACTCAAGGCCTAACCATCCTGGGCTAGGAAACTGAGTTCTTTACAAAAAAATTTACCATGGATATTCTGGCCATCCAGGTATCCCACTGTCTGTGAGGTTCCAAGGATGCTTGGAAAACCATGCTCCTCCCTTCCCTATCCTTCTGGTTGGAGCACTGTGGGGTGCTAGTTCAGAAAACAATTTTTTTAAATTTTTATTGTCAATATCCTTCCTCAATGGCTGAGTCCTTGTTGTTACATTCTCGTGGGCTGATGTGGCACATGCTATCATCAACATTTATGCCCCAAACTGTGCACAAGAGCGTCAGGAATTTTTCTCGTTGGTCAAATCCCTTCCATAACCCCCTGAACCTTTCATAGTTGGTGACATGAACTGTTGGCTAAACTCACCCATGGACCATTGGACTTCCTCATCCCACGCCCTCAGGGCCACGTAGAACTTCGCTTTCTAAAGGCCACCCTTGGGTTATTAGATGCGGTGCCACAGCAAGCCCTGCTGCTTGAAAAGATGATGAGCCCCCATGTCCACAATGGCCAATTAAGGTCTATGACCCGCATTGACCTTATCCTCACGCTGGAAAAATTTTGATCTCACATTTCCCACTTCCAAACAACAAAAATCGAATTCTCTGACCACCAGCTGGTCTCAATAACTTACCACTTACCTGTCACAGTGGCTAAGGCCCCGCATTGGTGCAAACTCCACCCACCCAAACTTGCGTCACCAGGATTTTCCACTTGGGTGGAATCAGAAACTTCAGCAAAAGAGTTTATTACACCATTTTACGCGGACCCAATTTCCGCATGGTCAGCCTTCAAAGTGGATACCCTCCGCCATGCTCGCCATCTCTCCTCCCAACGCTCATGAGCTGCATCGGCAGTTATCTCATTTGCACTGGCGGAATTGGCCCACTTGGAGTCCAACATCCCAGCAATGGGCTACAGCCCTGCTTGGGCTGGAAGTGGGCAGAAGCAGCCGCCCACCTCAACGAGATTGAAAGGCAACACAAACATTGGGTTTATGTTCAATACAGGGCCAAACACATTACAGAGGGCTGCACGTGCTCCACCTATTTTTTAAAAGAATTTTTGCACCACGCCAGAGCGTGGCCTGCACACAGGTGTGGAGATCGGACAATTCCATCGCGCTTATGCCAGCCAAAGTGGCAATCGAGATACAAAAGTATTACTCCAAGTTGTACCAATCCAATCCAATTCATCTGGCTGAAATGGCGATTTTTCTCAATAACGCTCACATTTGCACCATTTCCCGATACCTGGAGTTAATGAATTTGATTACTCTGAATGAACTCTGGTCCGCCATCTGTGGTGCACCAAATCAGAAATGCCAAGGCCCTGATGGCATTCTTTATGAATTCTATATGATGTACTTCATATATATATCCCCACTGCTGCTTTCCTCCCTTAAACAGAGCCTTCTGGATACGCGCCTTCTACCAGGAGGGCAAGAGGCCTTCACCATCACACTCTTTAAGAAAGAGGATAAGCTAGATCTAGCCAACTGGCGCCCCATTTCTTTAAAAACATGGATACAAAATTTTTAACTAAAATCATGGCTAACTGTCTAGGGATTATAGCCTCTGCCACCATCTCCCCAAAACCATTTGGTGTCATACCCAGAAAGTCAATTTGGGACAACGTGCACTGTGTGGCTAACGTATGCCAGTCCACAGCCTCTGGGGCACTAGTATTCTTGGACCAACAGAAGGCATATCATAGAGTAAACTGGGAATACCTCAGGGCCTGCCTCCACCAATTCCGCCTACCCCCTCACTTCATCAGCTGGGTGATGATGCTTATGGAATCCGCAACAATGGCAGTGTGGGGCCCTGGCTTCCTAACGGAAGTAGTCCGCCCTCAAAGGGGCCTACGGCAAGGGGACCCCCTTAGCCCACACTTATATAACTTCATCCTTGACCCACTACCTCGAAACGTGAATGCCCGCCTCACTGGGGTCCACGCACCAGGCCAAACCCTAGTCAAGAAGATGGCATTTGCAGATGATTGTGTGGTCGAGGTGTCTAATGATCAAGATGCACGCGCTTGAAGCTCTCATCCAGGAGTATTCCCAGGTAAGTAATGCTGCACTGAACGCCTCCAAAACTGAAATCATCCTCCTTGGTTGGTATCAAACCTACTGGGCCCCAGCGACCAGTGCCCAGCCCAGCCCATCAGCTCGCACATGTGCCCGCCTTCCCTGATCACCCCACACCGCCTACTTGTGCTCCCCTTCGTGCCACGCTCTGCCATAGGGCCTTTCCGCCATCTGGGCGTGTGGGTGGAGGTAGGCGAGTATGCCTCAGCAGTAATGGAAAGTTGTATCCTAGACAACGTGACAAAGCACATCGCCTCCCTCAGAGCCCACCCTACTTCCCATACTGGCAGGGTTGTTTTAGTCAACTCTATGCTCCTCTCCAAAGTCTGGTTTGGAGCCCACGCCATCGCCTTCTACTCAGGTTTTTTCAAAACTATGTATGCTCCTCTGCAAGGGTGATTTGGTCAGGCCGCCCACCACCAGTGCGGATTGAGGTCATGTTTGGCCCTCGTCGTCATGATGGCATGGGCCTGCTCAACTTTAAAGCCCATGCTGCCAAGATCCTGGGCACCTGGATTGCGGCCATCACCGCCCCTACGCTCCCCTCCCAACACTGGTCCCGCGCAGACTGCTCCAACTTCTCCCAAGCCCTGGGCCTTAACAATCCATCAAACCCTCACTCATTGATGAAATATCTAGCTTCCCATCCATCGGCCACAGGTCCTCACGGTACTAAACCCCACTTCAAACAAATCTTTTTTTCCATGCGGAGCGCTGAGTGGAGAATTTGTATTAGTGGACACACAGCCCAGAGAGGCCGCCCCTCTCCTCAGTTCACACAAGAGGTACATGGGCTACCCATTCAAGATGGCTTGATCCCCACACGGCCCCATGTACTATCCAGGGTGGACTACCTGGACATGATGGACATTCCTTATTCCCTTGAGACCCAGAAGACTATTTGGAAATATGCACACCACCCTCTTTTGCAGCCTCAAATCCGTTCCCATGTGTGGTGCTGCCTGAGGTGGGTGTACCATACGGCTGAGCACTCTAACGCTTTACACTCATCCTGCGTCATGTGTGGCCATTATGGAACGCTGTTCCACCGCCTGGAGAAGTGCCCTACCTCTAAAGTGATATGGCGCGAAGTTCAACGTCAGCTTGGCCAGGATCAAACACATCCATTCAGTCTGTCAAGAGATATGTTTGCTCTATCAATGGCCTCCCCCTTCCACCCTCCCTCCGTGCTCTGGTGGTCAAAATCGCCATGTGGACTATCCACACGATTGTCTTGGATGCCATCGCAGGCTCCACCCCCACCCTCCCAGAAGCTGTCCACAGATTCAGTCCCATTTGGTGAACTACTTTCTAGTGTGGATGTTTGGGTACCTCCCACCGCATCGCCGTCAGCTGGTCTCCTCCTGGTTCCCAGTTTGGTTCATCAAATCGGACCCTTTTTTCCACACGTGTTCAATTGTGGCTACGGCCCCTTTACACGTTCCCTTCCCCTCCCATAGTGGCGTTCACGCTGGCAACAAGAGATAGCATCGCTTCTCAGGGGTGCCTTCCCTGTTACTAAGTTTCGTTTCTTTTGGGTCAACATTTGAAATTGTCCGTCCCCTGGTCGGCCTTCCTCGCAATAAATTAAATTAAACAAACGCTAGACACCCCAGAAAGTTAATGCTGTCTCCTGTTGCCAGTGGGAACGCTAATTAAATTAAGAGGGGTACCGTGAACAGAGGCTTTCATCACTATTGAGCACCTATGAAGGAAAGGGTCTGAATTGATGAGCCATACCAGAAACCAGGATTAGACCTACTTTCATTGATGGAATGGCAGATAACTAAACAGCCATGTTTGAAAGTGGTCCATTAGGACGACTGAAATTGTCATACAGCTTCCTGGAGGGTATGAGTATAGCTTGAAATGACATCTAAGACAAGCGTTTTGATAGTCACCATAGCAATTGCCACCACTAAGGCTTGGAGGGAAGGTTGTATAGGGGAATTCAAGGACAAGGTTAAGCCGTTCTTAAAGAGGCTGAAAATATGTGTTTTCTCCTGGCAATCGAGACGCTAAACCTTACGCCATAATGCTTTTAAAGGGGGCGCTCTTCTAGGAGGTGGACCAAGGTACAATATTATCCACACACAAAATATGAGGAATGTGATGCATTGGATCGCTATGCAGTATGGTATACCCTTTTATAAGCAGAACACACATGGAAAAAAGCTTGTGGCTGTAAAAGAGGGTGATGGGTAAACTTTCTGATGGCTTTCTGGGTTTATAGGTATTATGGGATGTCCAACATGTCAGATAATCCACTCTGGCCATAATAGAGGACTTCCTGGGTATCAAGTTCTATACGGCTTGCCCTTATACTTCAAGTTTAAATTGGGGAATAGGAAGACCCCTCTGCGAGGCATACCCACTAATACTGATCATCCATTCTACACTCCTCATATTAAGTAGAATCCTTTTAAAATGAGCGGTGGTCCCGTGTGGGCCTGCTGCAGATGGGTGAGTTGCCATATATGTAAGAAGAGAGTTATGGCTAGTGGGGTTACAGAGGCCAAGGGTGTGGGCAAAGTTGGATCATGCTGCACGCGACAGTGTTGGGGTGGGAGTGTGGGTTTGGTGACTGCAGAGATCCAGGTGCCAAGTATTTTGGCGGCATTGGCCTCAAAGTCGAGCAGGATCATATCCATAACTATGGCGAGGGCCAAACAAGACATCCAGGCTCACTGGCAGTGGGTGGACTAACCAAAGCCACTATTGTAGGAGGGCATATAAAGATGTGTAGAATGAGGGCGAAAAGGCGTTAGCATGGGCCACAAACCAGACTTTAGACATAAGCTTAGAGTTGGCAAGCAAAACTTGGCTTGGGAGGGTGGTCTGGTGGGCTCTAAGGGAAGAGATGCGCTTTACAACATTGTTTAGAATGTGGTGCTCCATTGCCAAAGAGGCGTACTATCCCGCCTCCAGCCACACACCCAAATGGGATACTGAACCATCAGTGGTCCTTTTCACAAAAGTTAGCACAAGTGGGGTAGTATGGGGTGGATGGAGAAAGCAAACCTGTGAAGTAGCTGTTGAAGCAAGTAAGTAAGGAGGTGCTGGTGACCATTGGGCTTGGTACCAGCCAAGGAGATTGATTTTAATTTGGAGGCGTTAAGTGCGGCGTTACTTACTCTGAAGCAATCATGGATAGTAGCCTTCCGTGCGCATGCATCTTGATTGTTATACGCACCAAACACACAATCATCAGCAAATGCCAATATCTTAACTGGTGCTTAGTCTTGCACATGGACAACAGTAAGGCGGAAATTACATTGCTTAAAAGTGGGTTGAGGATTGATTTATATAAGAGTGGGCTCAAAGGGTCCCCTTGGTAAAGTCCCCTTTGAAGGCGAACTACTCCAGTGAGGAATTCAGGGCCACGCACAGCCATTGTGGCAGATTCCATAAGCAATATCACCCAATTAATGAACCAATGGGGGAGGTGGATCTTGTGGAGGCAGGCTATGAGATAATCCAAGTTGACTCTACCATAAGCCTTCTGCTGGTCTAAAAAACAAGTGCTCCAGTAGCCGTGGATTGGCAGACGTGGCTACAGTATGTATGTTGTCCCATATAGACCGCTTGGGAATGAAGCCAAATTTCTCAGACGAAATGATATCATAGGCAACTCCCCTAGGCGGTTGGCCATAATTTATAAAATAATTTGGTATCAATACTAGTAAGTGAAATTGGGGCGCCAGTTGGCCAGGTCCAGCTTATCCCCTTTTTTATACAGCTTTATAGTGTACGCCTTCTGGACCCCAGGAAGGAGGTGCATTTCAAACAAAAGCTGGTTCATTGAAACAAGCAACAAAGAGGAGAAACAAATTAAAATATCTTTTATAGAAATCATAAGTAATGTCATCTGATACTGAGCATTTTCCTGTGCGGTGCACCACAAATGGCATACCAGAGTTTGTCCCAATAAATCAAATTCATCAACCCTGGGTAACAAGACAGTGCTGATATGTGCACTTTCGTGAAATTCTTCAACTTTAGCCAGTTTAACTTGAACTGATTGATACAATTTGGAATAAAAGTTTTTGAACTTCAATTGCTACTTAGGCTGAAGTTTCTGCAACAAAGTGGTTTTGCCGCCTAACCTAGGAGTAAGCCAAGATCTGTCATGTTGTAAATAAGTTTTAGAAAAAATAGGTGGAGCACATGTCACCTGCCGTTATATTCTTTGCTTTGTACTGTACACAAATGAAATGTTTGTTCTTCCTTAACAGTGCATTGAGGAGAGCGGAGACCTCTGCCCACTTGAAACCCCAATCTGGGATGCAGTCTGCAGCAGGGACATTAGACTCCAGGTGGTACTTCTTCAAGTGTGTGCATAATAACTGCTGAGGCAGCCCAAGAGCGACGTGATGAAAGGTGGCATGCCTGGCGGATGGTGTTTTCTTTAAAGGTTGACAGGTAGTAAGTGGATACGCACAGAACGGTGTGGCAAACTCTAGTGCTGAAGTTTTGGTTTCAATCCATGAGGAAAACCTTGGCAACGTAATCTTTGCTGGACACAGTTTGCACAACTTGTTAGTATCTGTGTCACTAGGTGGGACAAAGAAAAGGAAATTGACATCGACCTGTGGTTGAAGAAATGGATTTTTGTTATTGTAAAGTGTGAAACCTTAGACTAAAGGTTCAACTGGGCAAGAAAAAGGTAGATGCGGGACATAGACCTCAGCTGATTGTTGTGAACAAGGGGATAGGACATGATGGGGAGCAGCGGTGCATGTTTAGGTAGGGTATCAAACAGCCCCAAAGTGGCTTTTAGAACGCAAATTTCTATGTGCCCCTGCAGGTGGGGAAGGCGCTAAAGGCCAGAGGTTGGTGGCTGGGTTGGCCCAGCAGTTTATTTCACCCACCACAAATGGGCAGAAGGAGATGGGAGGGAAGTAACAGCCGAGAGAAATTCCTGGTGAGCCTGTGCACAGGTCAGGGCATGAATATTAACGATAGCATGCACTTCGTCATCCCATGAAAAGGACACTAAAAGCACAAAGCAATTGAGGTATGATTTTATAGAAATAAATTTTAAGATCATTGGTCGCATGTATAAGGTCCCACAGTTTGGAAACCAAAAGGAAATGGAGGGGATGAGCATGGTTGACCATGTTTCCTCAGGACCATGTGGGCAGTGGGCTCCTGAATGGCCAGGATGTCCACAGGTAATTTATCAACTAAAAACATATTTTCCTAGACCAGGATTGCGAGGCCTTGAGTCCAACAATGTTTAACGTCCCTATTGTGAAGGCTTCCCTATTGCACCTTAGGTGCTAGTGGAAGGACCCCCTTGCCCTTCAATTGTCTTTTTTCAGCACTTTTCTTGATAGCATCCCATGTGCTTTG
Organism: Massospora cicadina; assembly: GCA_022478985.1. NCBI lineage: Eukaryota > Fungi > Entomophthoromycota > Entomophthoromycetes > Entomophthorales > Entomophthoraceae > Massospora > Massospora cicadina. Next base: position 59,299 of record JAKSZP010001780.1, read on the forward strand.
TGCTACAGGGTAACTATTAGTAGGGAGATTTTTGCTGTGGGTTTGATGTTGAGTTTTGATTCCGTCTTTTTTGTCATTTTGTTATAACTTTTCAACTCGATACGCTCCTGTAGTGCACCATCACATTTTGACAAAATTCCGAGAGAGAATTGTGTGGTAGAATCAGATTTAATTGAGGCTTGGTAACTTTGTTTGGTTAAACCTGACTCACCCATTGGGTCATCATATTGGTTGGCATAATCTGATTAGTGAATGAATTCACAAACCGCTTCAATAGTAAATGACTTGATGTCTTCCTGGGTATGGGCAGGCAGGATTACAGACGCAAACATGTCCACTGCCTTAGCTGCTGCTCTAAGGGCCTACTTGCCTTTTTGCATTCTTTCAGGGAAACATATTTGAACTGAATGTAACATCCATGCGCGCCCCACGGGAAGGTGGCATCAGTGTCAATAGCCAGTTCATAATGGGTATCTGCGCTGCCCATTCCGTTGGGTAGGATTTCGTTTTGTGTGATGTCCTCCTTGGCAGGGCATGTGTGGACCTTGTGGCCAAAAGCGCCACAAAAGGTACAGATAGGGGGCGCTCTATCCACTTCGACATGGAACGGGTAGGATTCCTGCCTATCAATAAACATAACTGCAGTGTGGGGGATTTGGGTCAAAGCTTCCAATATGGCTGTGGATTGGGTGATTACAGCAATCGCTTTGCCCATGCACAGGCTTGGCATTAGCGTAAAATGTTGCATTTTGAAGGAGTAAAGTTCCCCTTAGCTTTTAAGCCCCTCCATGAGGTGGTGCTCCAACACTGTGCGCTTTATCATTGTTGGGAGAAAGTTGAAGGTAACAAAAATTTGCTTTGACTTGGTCCATCATTTGCGCTTCATCTTTACCACCCATTGACCATCAGGGAGGTCTACTACCCCACGCACCTGTGCAGCTTTGTCTGCTGCTTGTTTATTTGTAAACCTGAAATTCAACTAACCATGGGTCATGGAGTGCAGCGGTACATATACTGCGGCCAGGAAATGATTTTTCACATCTCCTCAGAACTTTTCCCAAAGTGATATTTGATTAATATCCAGGAAAACTTGAGCCCCGTACTCCACTGATGACTGGAGCTGGTAATGCGGAGTATTGATGAACTGGTTGCATTTCACTTGGCTGATAATTCTCTTGGTAAATATTCACTGCCAATTTTATATTTTTATCTAGGCCATCAGTGTCACTGGGGCGTTTACAAACTTTGGATGGTGCAGAATCCAATCCTGTACCATTTAATATGCTAGCCCAACTGCTACCTGACATTGGGTGAAAATTGATCTCCTCAAAGAGATTACAAAATTACCTAGCCTTGAATTGAATTTGTTGCAATTAGTGATTGCAACGAAAGAGAAAATCCTTGGTAGACATGATTAAGAAATGATTTTCCTAATTAACAAAGGCCTTAATTTAAATAACTTTTCTTTCTCGTTGCAAACACTTTTACAACCCATTCAATTCAAGACTAAATCTAGTTTGATAATCTCATAGAGGGGATTAGTCTGCGCCCATGTCTGGGAGCAGTTGGCAAGCAAGGCAAGAGGAGCAGGCGGAAGGCCTGCGGCCTCTAACGTTCAAAAACGCCCCAGAGAATCCGGCGGAATAGAAAAAAATCTAAAAAAACTGGCGGTCATAATTTCCCCGGAGATACTTGCATGGCAAGCATGATGCAACCAGTACATCAACACGCCACATTCCCAGCCACTTTCATCAGTGGAATTCGGAGTCCGTGTGTATCTAGACATCCAAAAAACGGCCCTATGGGAAAAATTTTGTGAAGATGTACACAAAATTTTCCCGTCTGCGGTGTACGTTGCACCTCACTCCATGTTGCACGGCTGGCTGGACCTAGGTTTTGAAAGCAAAATAGCAGCAGACGAGGCTGCAGCAGTGCGCATAGTGGTCGACCTCCCCAAAGGCAATGGGTCGTCAAAACTAAACGCACCAGATGGACAAAATCAAACCAAATTTTCCTCACGTTTGACTTTTTTGCCTACTACGGTAAAACGTGACATTTTGGAGCATACCTGAAAGATGGTCTAGCCATATATGGCAAAATACAATATTTCAAAATGCAACGTTTCATGCTGATGCCACACCTGTGCACTGGCAAAGCTATCGCAGTTCTGACCCCAACTGAGGAGATTGTGAAGGACCTAACCCAGATCCCACACTCCACCTTTATTGACATCGCAGGGCACACCACCCACCCATTCTGGGTAACCGTGGACAGCGCGCCCCCCATTTGCACCCACTGTGATGCATTTGGCTATAAGGCGCACGCATGCCCCATCAAAGAGGGCGTCACATTCCAAGAGCACCCCTCGGTGGCCATGGCCAGCGGAGAGGCACACTATGAACCAACTGCAAGCACCAAGGAGGCTTTCCCATGGGGAGCACAAGGCTGCTACCTATTGGTAAAGCCCATCTCCCTGCAGGAGCGGAAGAAGGCCAAGCAGGCCCATAGGACCGCGGCCAAGGATGCGGCCAAGGCCACCACCACCATCCCACACTCACAACGCCAGGAGGACATGGAGACCTTCGCAGCAGAAGCAACTCAGGAATCCATCACCCAATCAGATTGGGAGGCCCATGCCAAACGGGCCACTCAATCTGAGGATCCAATGGGAGATTCGATCTCACCTAATCGCTGCACCCAAGCCCCAGTCAAAACTGACTTGGGACCTATCCCAACCAAAAAATTTTTTTTGCCCCACTCGACAGTGCACCGAACTTATCCGCACCACAAAAAATTTGTCCGACGTCAGGAAAACAAAAAGCAAAGGCCAAAGCCAACGCGACTCTTTCCACAAAAATTAACAAAAACCCTGATAGCGTTGCTGCTAATACCCATGCTGCTGTGAAAGCCCGTGGGGACCTGGAAGAGGCTGGTGGGCCCAGGGGCCCACCCTCTCGCACCTAAGGTGCGAAGGGGAAACCTTCACTCTAGGGATGCTGAATATTGCTGGACTCAAGGCCTCCCCATCCTGGGCTAGGAAACTGAGTTTTTTACAAAACAATTTACCCGTGGATATCCAAGCTATCCAGGAGTCCCACTGTCCACGAGGTTTGAGGAAGCTTGGAAAACAATGCTCCTACTATCCCTATCCTTTTGGTCAAAGCACTGTGGGGTGCTAATTCGGAAAAACAAATTTTTCAAATTTACATCTTCAGAAACATTCCTAAATGGCTGAGTGCTCGTTGTCACCTTCTCATGGGCCAATGTTGCACACACAATCGTCAACATTTACGCCCCAAACGGTGCACATGAGCGTCAGGAATTTTTCTCATCGGTCAAATCCCTCCTGCTACCCCCTGATTCTTTCCTAATTGGCGACATAAACTATTGGCTAACCTCACCAACGGACTGGTGGCTGCCCTCACCCCACACCCCACAGGGTCACGTAGAACTACGCATTCTAAAAGCCACCCTTGGGTTAATGGATGCGCTGCCGCGACATGCCCCACTGCTCAAAAACATGATGCGTCCCCATGTCCACAATGGCCAATTAAGGTCCATGACCCACATCGACCTTATTCTAGCGCCGGCGAAATTCTAACCCCACATCTCCCACTTCAAAACAACAAAAATGGAATTCTCTGACCACCGAATGGTCTCAATAACATACCACTTACCCATCACAGTTGCAAAGGCCCCACATTGGTGCAAAATCTGCCCCAGAGCTCGCATCACCAGGACTTTCCACGTGGGTGGAAGAGGCAACTTTGGCAAAATTGTTTGTTGCACCATTTTGCGCGGACCCCATTTCCACATGGGCAACTTTCAAAGAAGACACCATCCGCCACTATCGCCATCTCTCATCCAGACGCTCATGAGCCACATTGGTGGTTATATTGTGCGTGCTGGCAGAATTGGCCCACTTGGAGTCCAACATTCCAGCCTCAGGATATAGCCCTGCATGGGGCAAGAAGTGGGCGGAGGCAGCCGCCCACCTCAACGCACTTGAAAGGCAACACAAACATTGGGTTTGTGTCCAATACAGGGCCACATGCATCACTAAAGGTGACAAGTGCACTGCATACTTCTTCATAAAAATTTTGCACCATGCCAGAGCGTGGCCTGCACACAGGTGCGAAGATCGGATAATTCTATTGTGGACACACTGGCTGAAGTGGCAATCAAAATGCAAAGATATTACTCCAAGTTATACTGAGCCGAACCAATTCAGCTGGCCGAAATGGCAGAATTTCTCGACCGAGCTCATATCCGCACCATTTTCTGATACCCGTAAATTATGAATTTAATTACTCCAAATGAATTATGGACTACCATTCACGGTGCGGCAAACCAAAAATGCCCAGGCTCAGATGGCATTCTATATGAGTTCTACAAAATATATTTTAAATATATATCCCCATTGCTGCTAGCCTCACTCAACCAAAGCCTGTTGGAAATGCGCCTCCTACCAGGAGGACATGAGGTCTTTACTGTCACACTCTTCAAGAAAGGGGATAGGCTAGACTTAGCCAAATGGCACCCCATTTCTTTAACAAACACAGACACCAAAATTTTAACCAAAATCATGGCTAACCGTTTAGGGACTGTAGCATCTGCCACCATCTCCCCAGAACAATTTGGTTTCATCCCCAGAAGGTTGATTTGGGATAACGTGCACTCTGTGGCTAATGTGTGTCAATCCACAGCCTCTGGGGCACTTGTATTCTTGGAACAACAAAAGGCCTATGATAGAGTAAACTAGGAATACCTTAGGGCCTGCCTCCAACAATTCCGCCTACCTCACCGCTTCATTAACTGGGTGATGCTGCTCACGGAATCTGCAACAATGGCAGTGCGCAGCCCAGGTTTCCTAACAGAAGTAGTCCGCCCTCAAAGGGGCCTGCGACAAGGGGACCCCCTCAGCCCACTCTTATACAACTTCAGCCTTGACCCACTACTGCAAAATGTGAATGCCCAACTCACTGGGGTCCATGTGCCAGGCCAAACCACAGTCAAGATGATGGCATTTGCAGATGATTGCGTGGTGGGGGTGTCTAATAACAAAGATGCACGTGTGCTTGAAGCCCTCATCCAGGAATATTCCCGGATAAGCAACATGGCACTGAACGCCTCCAAAACTGAAATCATCCTCCTTGGTCAGTTTCAGAACTGCTGGGCCCCAGCAAGTAGTTCCCAACCCGGCCCATCTGCTCGCCCACGTCCACGCCTTACTAACTCAAAACACACCGCTCCACTGGTGCTCCCCTTTGTGCCACGACCTACCATAGGACCGGTACGCCATCTGGGCGTGTGGATGGAGGCAGGTGGATACGCGTCAGCAGTAATGGAGTGCCATATACTGTACAAGTGACGAAGCGAATCGCCTCTCTCAGAGCCACCCTACTACCCTCACTGGCAGGGTAGTTCTTGCCAACTCTATGCTCCTATCCAAAGTCTGGTTCGGAGCCCATGCCATCCCCTTCTCCCCAAGCTTCTTCAAATCCCTGTATGCTTTGCTACAAGGTTGGCTTTGGTCAGGCCGCCCTCCACCAGTATGGCTAGAGGTCATGTTTGTCCCTCATCATCATGGTGGCATGGGCCTACTTGACTTTAAAGCACATGCCGCCAAGATCCTGGGCACTTGGATTGCGGCCACCACTGCTCCTACACTCCCATCCCAACACTGGTCCCGCGCAGCCCGCTCCAACTTCTCCCGAGCCTTGGGCCTCAACAATCCATCAAACCCCCACTCCCTGATGACTTACCTCGCATCACACACATCGGCCACAGGTCCTCACGGGACCGTAACCCACTATAAACGAATCCTACTCTCCATGTGAAGCGCAGAGTGGAGAATTCGTATTAGTGGACATACAACCTGAAGAGGCCGCCCCTCTCCTCAATTCACACAAGAGGTACAGGGGCTACCCATCCATGATGGCGTGATCCCCATTCGACCCCAAGTCCTATCCAGGGTGGACTACCTGGACATGATGGACATCCCTTATTCCTCTGAGACCCAAAAGACTATCTGGAAATACGCACACCATCCTCTGTTGCAGCCTCAAGTCCGCTCCCATGTGTGGCGCTGCCTGAGGCGGGTGTATCGTACAGCTGAGCGCTCTAATGCTTTACACTCATCCTGTGTCGTGTGTGGCCAGTATGGAACGCTGTTTCACCGCCTGGAGAAGTGCCCCACCTCTAAAGTAATATGGCGCGAAGTCCAACGTCTGCTAGGCCAGGATCAAACATATCCCTTCAGTCTGTCAAGAGATATGTTTGCTTCATCAATGGCCTCCCCCTCCCACCCTCCCTCCATGCTCTGGTGGTTGCAATCGCCATGTGGACTATCCACACGATTGTCTTGTATGCCATCGCTGGATCCATCCCCACCCTCCCTGAAGCTGTCCACAGATTCCAGTCTCATTTGGTGGATCACTTTCAAGCATGGATGTTTGGATATCTCCCACTGCGTCGCTGACAGCTGGTCTCCTCCTGGCCCAGTCTGGTTCATCAAATCAGACCCCTTCCTCCACACGTGCTCAATAGTGGCTACGTTTCCTACACACGTTCCCTCCCCTTCCCATAAGTGGCGTTCCCGCTGGCAACAAGAGATAGCATCGCTTCTCTGGGGTGCCTCCCCTGGTACTAAGTTTTGTCTCGTCTGAGTCATATTCAGAAGTGTCCATCCCATGGTCGGCCTTCCCCGCTATAAATTAAAAATTAAAACAAAGGCTTTAATTTTTAACTAGACAGCAAGACAACAATTATTTAAATTTAATAAATAATTAAAATTCTATTAATACAAATTTACTTGCTACGATTTTTTTGTAATAAAAAATAATTTTGGGCAAGCATTAATGCAGTAGAGCCAGCCAACATTATCTTTATGAGGATGTTAGTTAAATTGCCATTAATTTAATACTTGGAATAGAGAAGTATATGGCACAGCTGTCCCTTGATGAAACATATTTAGAGGTGCAAACATCTCCTTGTCCCACAAATTTTGGCTCAAATTTTGTGTCATTGCCTATGATTGTGCTGCACACCTTTCATTATGATCTATTAATTTATATGAAATTTTTATGGCGCTTTTTTGTCATTATAGATATGGAAGAAAAGATGTTTGGGATTTTTTTTCAGATAAGTCTGATTAATTATACTTTAGATGACAATCTAAGGACAAGAAGTTTAACTTCCATGTGAAACTGACATGTTAGGGTGAAGTACTTCTTATATGTTACATTGTTTTAAAGGTAAGTTTAAAGCTTTACTTAACTAGGTCCATGAATTTAAAGGGTTAACATACTCTCATATTGCAATACTGTCATACTTGCTAGAAAATGTAATTGTTGGAACTAAGACTTGAAGTTAACATATTGGAACGGTTATATGAAGAGGTGTTCTCCCCATAACAATGCTCATAACTGGAACCCAGTGTAGCCCTTTGAACACTATTATCATTGCATGTTGTAATAAGGTTTATAACAACCTAGAAACATGTGTTAGTCTGAGTGAGTAATCCTTGCGGCTGGGTTGGGAGGTATTACCATTTATACAAAGAATGATAAAAAGTATGCATCCGTTTTCTCATCACCCTAGGCAATCTAGCCCATTTGTTGGATGCGAGTTTTATGACAGCGTATCTTTTATAGGTTGCGTCGTTTTCCCCATTGCAAACCACCAATGATTTGGTGTGTAAAAATCCAGTGGGTTTGTGGTAAAGTGGCAGAATCCAGGGACCTACATCAACATGGGGTTGGCAGCGATTCTCCCCCTCATAAGGCTTTTCTAGTGATTCAAGTTACAGAAATGCAATTAAATTGTAATCATACAAGTAAAGCAATTAGGTTAGTTTCAAGCGTGGAAATCCCATCCACTGTGATCATTTGTTGCTGGTAATCATGAGCCTTGCCCTGATAGTTTTGGAGTAACAAAGCCCTTCCTGACTTAGTGGGACCAGCCATATGTGGCCTGGCCTTGGGTGCACTTAGGTGTCTGCCAAACAAAGTGACATTGATCCACCAAGCAGAATTCACTATATGGAAAAAAGTTGGTGGTAAACTTTAAGTGTGAGTCAGTTGGCCAAGATGAAATCAATCTATAATAATAAGAAATTCTTGATGCCAATCTTCCATATTCAGATTGTGAAATTACTCCTGATGGTGAATTCAATCTTTCAATTCAAAGTTGGTTTTGTTAGCTTATTATCAGTGGACACTAATAAGTTCTTTATTCACTCCTATTTTTTCAAACCTTTATGTTTCCAATAAAAACGATTAACAAAAAAGTTTCAATTTCATTTGCAAAATCTAGCAGTCCTCTGGACATATTGTAACTATAAGTGCTGTTTTTGGAAATCTTTGTCTGGTGCTCTCAGCTACCTTCCTAATTTAACCCACAATATGGGTGTCTGTACCTGAGGTATTCTGGTTGGGGTTTGGGTGTTAATTCACCCAGATTTCCTTACTGATTCTATTAATAGCAACCTAAGTGACAACATGGACTAAAGACATTAAGCAAACACCAAGTGATGCCCTATTTGCACCTTGTCTTAGCTAACAAGGATAATACCATTCAAACTTTTAGGTCACTAGGGGAGTTTGGCCTTACTTGTGATGTCTTAACTAGTGTTCTATATGTGTTCCCCAGAGAAAGTCTAGAAAGGCTGACTGAAGATCAGTGTGATGAATAAGGCCTTTCCACAGGGCAACAAAACAGTTTGTTAACAGAGCTCAAGTAAGGACCCACAAGTATGAGATTGCTTCAGAGGTAAGATCTCATGTCCTTTGGATTTTATTTAGCCTTTAGTAGGCCTTCAGACAAGGTAAGTTCAATTAGAGAATGAGCAGGAGGATATGACTGCATGTGATTTCATATAAGGACACATTGTCCTTATCAAAGTTATAAATGCATTTCATGTCAGTTACAAAGACAAATAATCTGGATATCTTTAGATAAATTTTAAATTTATTGCGGGGAAAGCCAACCAGGGGATAAACACTTCCAATAAGACAACATAGAAAAATGAAACTACTACAAGAGAAGGTCACCCCAGAGAAGCTGATTCTATCTCATGTTGCCAGCTGGAACGCCAAGACTGGTAGGGGGTCACGCGTATAGGGTCAGGCACCACTATGAAACACGTGTTTAGGAAGGGGTCTGAATTGATGAATCAAACTGTGAACCAGGATGAGACCAACTTGCGGCGACGTGGTGGGAGATATCCAAACATCCACGCTTGAAAGTGGTCCACTAAGTGCGACCTGAACTGGCGGACAGCTTCCTGGAGGGTGGGGGTGGAGCTTGAGATGGCATCCAAAAATCGTGTGGATAGTCCACATGGCGATTGTGACCACCAAGACATTAAGGGAAGGTGGGAGAGGGGAGACCATTAAAAAGCAAACATGTCCCTAGACAGACTGAAGGGCTGTGCCTGATCCTGGAAAAGCAGACGTTGCACCTCATGCCATATCGCTTTGGATGGAGGGCACTTTTCCAGGCGGTGAAACAGCGTTCCATACTGGCCACAAATGACGCAAGATGAGTACAAAGTTCTAAAGCATTTGGCAGTATGGTATACCCATCTCAAGCAGTGCCACACATGGGAACGGATATGAGGCTGTAGAAGAGGGTGATGGGCTTACTTCCAAATGGCTTTCTGGGTATCAAGGGGATAGGGGATGTCCAGCATGTCCAGGTAGTCCACCCTGGACAAGATATGGGGCCTCATGGGTATCACTCCGTTCAGAATGGGAAGTCCCTATATTTCCTGGGTAAACCGAGGAGAGGTGCGCCCCCTCTGGGCTTTGTGCCCACAAATGCGAATCCTCCACTCAGCGCTCCTCATGGAGAGGAGGATCCTTTTAAAGTGGGGTGACGTCCCATGTGGGCCCGCTGCTGAAGGATGGGAAGCCAGATATTTCAACAGAGAGTGTGGGTGGGACGGGTTGGTGAGGCCCAGGGTGCGGGAGAAGTTGAAGCGGGCCGCGTGGGACAAGTTCTGGTCTGAAATTGCAGGGTTGGTAATGGCAGCGATCCAGGTGCCAAGGATTTTGGTAGCATGGGCCTCAAAGTTGAGCAGGCCTATACCACCACTATGGTGAGGGCCAAACATGACATCCAGGCGCCCTGGCGGTGGGCAGCCCGACCAAAGCGACCCTCGTAGAAGGGCGTACAGTGATTTGAAGAAACTTGGGGAAAATGCGATGTTGTGGGCCCCAAACCAAACTTTGGAGAGAGCATAGAGTTGGCTAGTACTACCCTGCCGTTAAGGGAAGTCTGATGGGCTCTATGGGAAGCTATGTATTTCGTCACATTGTCCAGAATATGGTTTTCCATCACCAATGAGGCATACCCTCCTGCCTCCAACCACACACCCAAATGGCAGATTGGGCCAAAGGTGGGGCTTGGCAGAAAGGGTAGTACAAATGGGGCGGTGTGGGGTGGGCAGGGCAAGCTAACTCGTGCGCTAGCTGATGGGTGGTTAGAAAACAGGGCGCTGAAACCCATTGGTCTTGACACCGACCAAGGAAAATAATTTTTGGTTTTGGAGGCGCTGAGTGCAGCATTACTTACCCTGGAGTAAACCTGGATAGTAGCTTCAAGCGCGCGTGCATCATAATTGTTAGACACCCCAACCACACAATCATCATAAAAACCAACATCTTGACCGGGGCTTGGCCTTGCACATGGAACCCAGTAAAGCGGACATTCACATTTTAAAGAAGTGGATTAAGGCTGAAGTTATACAAGATTTGGCTAAGAGGGTCCCCTTGGCGTAGGCCCCTTTGAGGGCGGACTAATTCTGTGAGAAAGCCAGGGCCACGCACAGCCATTGTGGCGGATTCCGTTAGCAACGTCACCCAATTGATGAAGCGAGGGGGTAGGCGGATCTGGTGGAGGCAAGACCTGAGGTAATCCCAGTTAACTCTATCATAGGCCTTCTGTTGGTTTAAAAATACAAGTGCACCAGAGGCTGTGGACTGAAAGACGTTGCTACGGTGTGGATATTGTCCCAAATAAACCTTTTTGGTAGGAAGCTGAATTGTTCATGGGAGATGAGAGCAGATGCAGCAACCCCTAGATGGTTAGCCATAATTTTAGTAAAAAGATTAGTATCAGTGTTAGTGAGAGAAATGAGGCGCCAGCTGGCCAAGTCCAGCTTATCCCCTTTTTTGAATAGTGTAATGGTGTAGGCCTCTTGCCCTCCTGGTAGGAGGCGCGTTTCCAAAAGGCTCTAGTTAAGAGAGGCAAGCAGCAATTGGGATAAATCCTTGAAATACTTCTTATAGAACTCATATGGAATGCCATCTGGGCCTGGGCATTTCCTATATAGTGCAACGCGAACGGCAGACCAGAGTACGTCCCAAGTAATCAAATTCATCAACTATGGGAAATGGGAAATGGTGCGGATGTGTGAACTATTGAGAAAATTTGCCATTTAGACTGGCTGAATTGGTTTGGATCAATACAACTTGAGGTATAAGTTTTGTATTTCAATTGCCACTTTGGCTAGCATATCCACTACGGATTGTCTGGCCTTTGCACCTGTGTGCAGCACAAGCTCTGGCGCGGTGTGAAGAATTTTCGAAAAAAGTAAGTGGAGCACATGTCACCCACTGTAATGTGTTTAGCTTTGTAGTGAACACAAACTCAATGCTTGTGTTATCTCACTAGAGCGTTAAGGTGGGCAGCTACTTCTTTCCACTTGCGACCCCAAGCTGGGCTGTAGCCCGCGGCTGGGACGTTGGACTCCAGGTGGTCCAACTCTGCCAGAGCGCGCAAAATGACCGCTGAGATGTACCATGAGTGGTGGGAGGAAAGGTGGCGAGCCTGGCGAATTGTGCTTGCCTTGAAGGTAGACCAAGTGGAAATTGGATCAGCACAAAACGGTGCAATAATCTCTGGAGCCATGGTTGTGGATTCCACCCTCAAGGAAAATATTGGTGACACTATTTATTCTTGGCGAAGTTTGCACCATTTTGGAGCCCGAACTGCTTTGTTGGATAAATGGAAGGAGATCAATACCATCCTGTGGTCAGAGAAATTTATTTTTGTCATGGTGAAATGTGAAATTTGGGTACGAAATTTCAATGGCACAAGGATAAGGTCAATGAAGGACATGAACCTTAACTGGCCGTTGTGGACGTGAGGGTGCAACATGTTCTTGGGTAGTGGAGCATGACGTAGCAAAGTTTTGACTAACCCTAGGGTGGCTTTGAGAACGAGGAGTTCTATGTGTCCCTGTGGGGGTGTAGGTGATGAGGGCCAGCGAACTGTGGATGGGCTCAACCAGCAGTTCATGTTGCCAATGACAAAAGGGTCAGGGGGCAATGGAATGGAATTGGCCAATGAGAAAAATTCCCAATGTTCTTGTGCACAGGTCAGGGCATAAATGTTGACAATAGCGTGCACTTTGTCATCCCACGAAAAAGTGACAACAATGATGTGGCTGTTAAGGAAAAAGTCTGACAATATAAATTTAAAATTTTTGTTCCTTGAACTAGCACCATACAGTGCTTGGACTAGAAGGAAAGGGAGGGGATGAAAATGGTTGACCATGTTTCCTCAGCACCATGTGGACAGTGGGCTCCTGAATGGCCAGGATATCCACGGGTAAATTTATTTTGTAAAGAACTCAGTTTCCTAGCCTGGGATGGCGAGGCCTTGAGTCCAGCGAAGTTCAATGTCCATAAAGTAAAGGCTCCCCCCATTGCACCTTAGGTGCGAGGGGAAGGGCACCTGAGCACTTCAGCTTCCTCATTTTCTTCAAGGCGCTTGATGGCGCCTGGGTATGTGATGCTACAGTGTAATTGAAGGAATGGGTTGCTTTAGCAGTTGGGTTTGCTTTGGTTTTTGCCTTCGCTTTTTTCCTGCTGTGAGATGAGATTTTTGTAGTGTGTGCATTTGGGTGCACCATCACTTGAAAGTGGATTATTGGCAGGTAAGTTGGTGACCAATTCAGTCCCAATTAATGCTTGGGCGCGTTGGTTGGGTGACACTGACTCTCCCAGTGGGTGTTCAGCTTGGGGGGACCAATCAGCTTGGGCGTTCAAATCCGATTGGTTGAGGGATTCATGAACTGCTTCTGCTGCGAAAGTCTCGATGTCCTCCTGGAGCTGGGATGGTGGGATAGCAGAAGCAGACTTGGCCGCCTCCTTGCAGGCCTGTTTGGCCCTCTTCCACTCTTGTGGGGATATTGGCTTTACTAGAATGTAACATCCTTGCGCTCCCCATGGGAAGGCTGCCTTTGTGTTGGAGGTCAGTTCATAATGGGCTTCTCCTCCACCCATTGAATCTGAGGGAAACTCTTGATATGTGATGCACTCTTTGGCGGGGCAGGTGTGGGCCTTGTGGCCAAAAGCGCTACAGAATGCGCAGATGGGAGGTGCACTGTCCACATTGACCATGAAAGGGTGGGTGTCATGCCCATCGATGTTGACAAAAGTGGTATGCAGGATTTGGGTCAGATCCTTCGCTATCCCCTTGGCTGGGGTTAGGACTGCGATCGCTTTGCCTGTGCACAGGTTTGGCATTAGCATAAAGCGTTGCATTTTGAAGAATTGTATTTTGCCATATATGGCAAGCCCAGCCTTCAGATGTTGTTTGAGTATGGTGTGTTTGACCATAGTGGGCAGAAAGTCAAATGTTACAAAAATTTGATTCAGTTTTGTCCAATGGGTGCGCTTAGTTTTGATGACCCTCTGATCAGCTGGGAGGTCTACTACAACGCGCACCATTTTGGCTTCATCTACCACTTCCTTACTCTCAAAGCCAAGATCCAGCCAACTGCGTGGCTTGGAATGAGGTGCAATGTACACCGCATTTGGGAAATGAGTGTGTACATCCCCACAAAACTTCTCCCAAAGCGCCATCTGCTGATCATCCAGGAATACCCGCACTCTGTGTTCAACCAATATAGTGGTTGGGAGTGCAGCATATTGATGTACTGGTTGCATCACACTTGAAAAGCTAAAATTTTCAAGGGAAATGGTAACCTCTGGTTTTTTATTGAGTTTATCTATTCCCCCGGGCTTGCTTGGGTGTTTGCAAAATTTGGATGCTGTGGGGCCAACACCTGTGCTCTTGACTTTACTCTCTCAATTGTTCCCCAACATTGGGTGCAAACTAATCTCCTCGATGAGATTAGCAAACTTTTTACCTGACTTGAATTGAATCTTGTTGCAAAAGTGTTTGCAACGAGACAGAAAAGTTTTGATATCTTTAGATAAATAAAAATTAAAATTGACACCTTAAAATTAATTTAGTATTTTTATTTGTTTTTAAGGTATTCTGACCAAGGGACAGACATTACTGATGCTTGAACGAGCTAAAACTTAAAAAAAGAAAAAAATAAATTCAAAATGGGACAGATGGATCTACTCAAATAAACATCAAATCAAAGAAAAACACACAAACCAATTCAGAAGAGTAACTGCTATATATCCATGGTGTTGGGTGGAGGGGAATAAGGAAGCTCTTCTTCCT